>JACEEZ010024884.1:120000-157500 GCA_016584305.1 Chionoecetes opilio | reverse complement strand
GGTGGGTCAGATATTGTCCCCCCAGACTCTCGCTTGCCACCTGTCTGTTCCCACACCTTCCCCCCCCACCTCCCTCCTCCACCTCCCTCCTCCACCTCCACTCCTCCATCCCTCCACCCGCGAAAGTGTCCCGCCCCTTACACACACACACACGCACAACACACACACACACACACACACACACACACACACGTCTACCTTTCCATTATCTCCCGCTAATCAGTGTCTCTTTATATCCCCATTCCACCTTCCAAAACATTTTCCTTATTTACATTTGCCCTTTATCACTACTAATGTTTACTTTACAATGTTAGTTTCTACTCGTTATCATTTTCTTTCTATTCTCTTATTTTATCTCTCATCAACGTCGTTATTTTACATTTTTATCTTTAGTTATTTATTGCAATAGTAGTAGTTGTAGTAGTCCGTAGTAGTGGTAGTGGTAGTAGTGGTAGTAGTAGTGGTAGTAGTAGTAGTAGTAGTAGTAGTAGTAGTAGTAGTGGTAGTAGTCAGTAGTAGTAGTAGTAGTAGTAGTAGTAGTAGTAGTCAGTAGTAGTCAATAGTAGTAGTGGTGGTAGTAGTAGTAGTAGTACTAGTAGTAGTTAGTAGTAGCGGTAGTATTAACATCTTACTTCTTACCACCTTCCCTGTACTTACCAAGAGAGAGAGAGAGAGAGAGAGAGAGAGAGAGAGAGAGAGAGAGAGAGAGAGAGAGAGAGAGAGAGAGAGAGAGAGAACCCTCCAGATTCATGAGTTATACGAGGGATTTTGCGTGTATCGGCGGCGAGGGAGGGCGGTGTGGGAGCTGCCAGGTGGTGGAGAGAGAGAGAGAGAGAGAGAGAGAGAGAGAGAGAGAGAGAGAGAGAGAGAGAGAGAGAGAGAGAGAGAGAGAGAGAGAGAGAGAGATCTGTTCAATACTCTTCCTCCTGCACATAAGATATATAAACACTATGCTATATATTCAGCCATCCCATGTGTTTAGGAAATAAAATCTTTTGGGTGAGAAACGTAAAGTGATTGAAAACCTTGATTGAAAGATTGACAAAAAAATGACTACAATTTTACCCGAGAGCTCTGAATAGTCCAATGAAAAGCAACTATAAAACTCCTCCTTTTATTACCCATAAACAGCAAACAGCCACCGATAAATCAAATAAACAGACCAACAAAAATAGATAACATAAAGCAAGATAAGATAAGATTTTCATCCTATCTAGACACTTTGCAAGTACCAACTACAAAGTTATTGACTATAAAAAGCGCCACCACGTCAGCACGAACTAGGCGGACTCGAACTGCTGACTGAATGCGCAGGGACGTAAAATAAAGCAAGTTTGATCGACAGGGTATTTATATAAAGTGTTATAATTTTGTATATTATGATGTTACGGTATAAGTTAAATTGATAAGAAAAGTTCAATTTGTGTTTTCAGAGTGACTATAAAGTGCCAATAGATAACGTTGAAGAATTTAAGATCTCTAGACTTTCAATAGTATGTTAGATAGTAAGTAATGTTAGTAGTAGTAATAATAGTAACAGTAGTTAGTAGATAGTAATAATAATGTTAGAATAGTATAATAGATAGTATGTCTATTAATCTTGGAAGAATTATAAGTAACAGATAAAGACGTACCTATCATCCTATCATCTTGCGAGGCGGCCGAGATACCTATCATCTTGCGAGGCGGCCGAGATACCTATCATCTTGCGAGGCAGCCAAGATACCTATCATCTTGCGAGGCGGCCAAGATACCTATCATCTTGCGAGGCGGCCAAGATACCTATCATCTTGCGAGGCGGCCAAGATACCTATCATCTTGCGAGGCGGCCAAGATACCTATCATCTTGCGAGGCGGCCAAGATACCTATCATCTTGCGAGGCGGCCAAGATACCTATCATCTTGCGAGGCGGCCAAGATACCTATCATCTTGCGAGGCGGCCAAGATACCTATCATCTTGCGAGGCGGCCAAGATACCTATCATCTTGCGAGGCGGCCAAGATACCTATCATCTTGCGAGGCGGCCAAGATACCTATCATCTTGCGAGGCGGCCAAGATACCTATCATCTTGCGAGGCGGCCAAGATACCTATCATCTTGCGAGGCGGCCGTCGGGTGAAGAATAGAGTAACTGTTGAGGTTAATGAAGTAATTATTGAAGTTTATATATCTATGCAGCTAATTATGAAAAAGAAGAGGATGTGAATTTTGTCTTTGCGATTTGTAAAGCGATATAGATAACTTAGTAAGAGAGTCAGTTCATAAGGACGTACTAGGGGGGGGGGGGGTTAGAGAGAAACACAAAGAGACGAGTTTATAATGTGTATTGCACGAGTTCACGACGCTAGGTGCTCAACATCAACACCAACATCAACAGTAGCAGCAGCGGTAATACAGGGACACACACACACACACACACACACACACACACACACACACACACACACCACACGCACACGCACACGCACACGCACACACACACACACACACACACACACACACACACACACACACGTCACAAATGTTTTCAAAGTAGAATTGTGTGAAAAAACAATACATAAATACTTGTAATATCAGAATCTTTAAGGAAAGCACCACATCATGTTCCCGTTTTGATCTTTTATACAACTCACAATTTGCTAACAAGTGGAAAAATGTGTTATGTTTAGTTAGAACTGAGCAATACGAGAAGCATGCGATTGGAGTCCTTCGAGAAATGTATAATTATATTTTTTCTAGCACAAACATACGTACACTTCACTAACACTTCATGTTATACACACAGACACAGGCGAATGAGTAAACAATATGTACAAAATAAAAACAAAACTTAATGCTATCATCATCGAATAAAAATGAGGGTCGGAAGAAATCTACAATAAAGTGAGATCGATAGACAGAGCTTGAAGGTGGCGTCACACATCATCATCATCATCATCATCATCATCATCATCATCATCATCATCATCATCATCATCATCATCATCATCATCATCATCATCACTATCTTCTTGCTACCGCTGACCCTGTCTTGCTTCGAATCACAAAATGACGCCGCTACATTTCCGGTCGAAGCGATGAAGCAACATAAAGAACCATTCCTTTGATTTAACAGACGGCGGATAGATAACTACGATTGAGAGTCATGCGAAGCGTTTTCATAATGAACTATAAGAGCCTGTATACATTGCTGCTCTTTATTCATCAATTTAATAAAAAAAAGTGAAGAACAAATTAAGAAAATGTAAAACAGTTGCATTCTGCTTCAAAAATCAGGCGAATCGGAGTCAATTTGTGATTCGGAGAAAGGCGAGACAAGTCAGACAATTCATCTTCAGTCGTCTTCGTCCTCGTCAGTGAGTGAGTTCTTCTCCCTCTGTGTCCTCCTCTGCCCCGACAGGAGGCACCACGGGGCTTCAAGGGTCCTGTGCGGGGTCCCACGAGTACCTCAGCGCCGGTAAGTTAACTAAGTTCCTCAAATCTTTGGTTAAGTTAAGCGTAGTTCATGGTGCATCCTGCCCGCCATTGTGTTTGTTGTTGTTGTTGTTGTGTTGTTGTTGTTGTTGTTGTTGTTGTGTAGTCGTGCGGTGCGCTGCTCATCATAATGTATCACTTTCGAAACAGCCGCGTCATTTTTTTTCGTTTTCTACATTTCTCTATGTTGTTGTATTACACGTATTAACTCTAGTCAGTTAGCTATCCCACTTTTCGCACTCACTCACATCTATAAATAGTTTTCTATGCATCCTATATTTACGTTCATTAATGGCAAATTATTGCGTAAGTTTTCGGTGACTTTTTTTCCTAGTATCACAATTTACGCCGTGTTTTGCATTTCACTATAATGTTATTTCTGTTTCAGTAACACATTCATTCGCTTTTTCTATATATTTTCACGCGATTAATGTCTTTCATAAAGTAATCACGGTCACTAGCTGTCAATCGCCCTGTTACTCCAGCCTTACTTGAGAACAAAATCTTGGATTACGGTAGCTCTATCTCCTCTCAGAGCTATAAGAGAGATCTAAGGATGCGATGGGTGTGTATCCTCGTGTGGCTGCTGATGCAGACTGTGGCGTGACTCAAACGTCTTCGTGCAGTGTTTTCCCCATAACCCAATCAAGACGTGATGCTTCTAAGTCCTTGATGTTGATAGCTTGAATTTTGTGGCTGCTACGACGCTACGTGTATACAAGAGGGAGGGAAGAAGGAGAAGGGAGGAAGATCTCGTTTCATTCACATCATACCGCCAACGTTGTTCATTTGTTTAACACACACACACACAAACAAGCATAAATATAAACACATACACACACACACAAAACACACAGTTGTTCATAAAGGAGGTGGCGGTGGTGGTGGTGTTCATGGCCGTTTCTGTTGTTCAGGCATCCAGGTTTTTGCTGAGACCTTCCCGTTCATGACCAAAGGACGCGCGTGGGACCAAGTGAGGGAATGAGGCACACTGTCCACGCTCACTGAGGAAAAGAGAGAGAGGTAGACAGAGAGAGTTGGTCACAAGGAGACTCAGAATGGGCAAGAAGAGATAACATAAGAACATAAGAAAAAAGGAAGCTACTTGAGGCCGCGAGACCTACACGTGGTAGTTCCTTTTACTTAACACTACCTACATCCATGTGCACCTTTCATCCCCACCCATGAATTTATTCAGCCTCCTTTTAAAGCTCCCTATTGACTCCGCACTTGAATTTTGTGGTTGCTACGTGAAAACAAGTGGGAGGAAAGAAGGAGAAGGGAGGAAGGAGGAAGATTTCGTTTCATTCACATCATAGAGACGGATTTTCATGTGATTCTCTTCATAACTTGACGCGGCGGACACTTACGTCGGCTGTTCCTGACGATCACCTTCCTGTTGGCGTCGTTGTGGTTGGGCGGGTGCAGGTGCGGGTCCGGCGCTCGGTCGCTGGCCACCAACTCCGCCAGGAAGCTGATGTAACCAATGGCCAGCCGTAGCGTGTCCACCTGAGGGTTCAAAAGAGAGAGAAAGGTTAGGACAAGAAGCAGGAGAGTAAAAAGTCGGTAGAGGTTAAAATGAAGAGGAAAAAGATTGACGAAATCGACGAGTAATTTCTAGAGGAGAGGAAAAAAAGATAAGATGGAGGACATAGATGGAAGGTACGATAATATAGAAGATAGATAGGTAGATAAGGAAGATACAAGACGTAGTATAATATAAAGTCAGGAAGAGTAAAAAAGAAGAGGAAAAATGTGACGAAATCAACGAGTAATTTCTAGAGGAGAGGAAAAAAAGAAAAGACGGAGAACATGGATGACGAAACATGCATGAAAAATAAGAAAGGACCCAAAAGCTAACCTTGGAGAGCCTCTTTTCATAGGGCAGTGTAGGGATGTGCGCTCGCAGGCCCTCGAAGGCATCGTTGATACTCTGCATACGCTTTCTCTCCCGCATGTTGGCCGCCTGTCGCTGTTGGATCTGGGCCATGAGACATCGCCTCTTCTTCTTCCTCCTCAGCACCTGTCAAGAGAGGGAAGGAAGGGGAGATAATACGAAGGGAACTAGAGATACCCGAACCCAAATGTTGCTTTGAAAATTACAATTCATTCTTTTTTGTTTTCCTCTTCTAGATTTTCACGCCAGTGCCGCCTCGTAAAGAAGTATGGTGAAGGACTCCATCATGCCATCATACACATGCATACCTTTCCCCATCACTGCGCTCCTTCCCCTTCAGTCTAAGTGAGTACTCCATTTGAATTGACATTTGAATTCATATTTTGAGTTAAATCTTGCATGTTTTCAGTTATTTTCTGTCTGTTTTGCATTACTATTATTATTATATTATGTATTATTTTTGTTGTTGTGGTTTTATAATTGTTTGTAAATGAGCTGCTTGATCAAGGGAAATATACATTAGATCGTTTTGTTCGTATTTGTGTTTGATGTTTGGGGGGAAAAGCGTCACGATACACATACGTCGGTGTGTCTCTATGCAGTGGCAGTCACTTCGTGTAGAAATTCATGTGTGTTACAGAAAGACAACCGCCCATTGATGTTCTTCCTTCGTGGAAATATACACGCTCTTAACACCTGAATAGTATCAACCTGCCTCCAAAACTTATAATTATTAAATGACGTAATTTTTCTTACGTTTTCACGTTTACCTTTGTGAAAATGTAAATGAATGACTTATCTTCTATAACAATTATCTAGTACGACCTTGTGTAAAGTTACGAACACCGAAATAGATATAAACATTCATCCATTAACCAAAGCAGAACAAGCTCACACTCCTTTACATCTTAATCATCACCTTAATCACAATCCTGATACGAACCACCACGACCCTCATCACCATCATCATAAGAAATAGCAACATAATAACAGTATAGATCATCACTATCACCAAAAGCAACAACAATAGAAATAACAGGACCAAACATGACACAGCTATCGTAACAAGACAGAACAGTAGAGAGTAAAAACGACAACACCATATCAGCATTCCCAAAGCAGGCACAAAGAACACTGAAACAAGGTCAGTAAATATAACACGGGTCATATCCAGAGATCCATAGAGACGATAGGGAGAAAGTAAGTATCGCATTCTTGAAGGAAATATGGTAAACTCCAGCAGCAATATGAGGGAGACAAAGTGACATAAGACTTGGGATATTGACAGACTTGGGATATTGACAGACTTGGGAAATTGTCAGACTTGGGAATTGACAGACTTGGGAAATTGACAGACTTGGGAATTGACAGACTTGGGAATTGACAGACTTGGGATATTGACAGACTTGGGAAATTGACAGACTTGGAAATTGACGACTTAGGAATTGACAGACTTGGGAAATTGACAGACTTGGGAAATTGACGAGGTGACACTTGGGGACAATTGACAGACTTAGGAAATTGACAGACTTGGGAAATTGACAGACTTGGGAAATTGACAGACTTGGGAAATTGACAGACTTGGGAAATTGACGGACTTGGGAAATTGACAGACTTGGGAAATTGACAGACTTGGGAAATTGACGGACTTGGGAAATTGACAGACTTGGGAAATTGACAGACTTGGGAAATTGACAGACTTGGGAAATTGACGGACTTGGGAAATTGACAGACTTGGGAAATTGACGGACTTGGGAAATTGACAGACTTGGGAAATTGACAGACTTGGGAAATTGACGGACTTGGGAATGACAGACTTGGGAAATTGACAGACTTGGGAAATTGACAGACTTGGGAAATTGACAGACCTTGGGAGACAGACAGCAGATTGGACAGAAGACTTGGGAAATGACAGACTGGGAAATTGACGGACTTGGGAATTGACAGACTGGGAATTGACAGGACTTGGGAAATTGACAGGACTTGGGAATTGACAGACTTGGGAAATTGACAGACTTGGGAAATTGACAGACTTGGGAAATTGACAGACTTGGGAAATTGACGGACTTGGGAAATTGACAGTAGGGAATAAACGAAACAACAATGGCAATAGCGGAGGACAGACAGCAGATAAGTAGGAGCGAGAAGACAACAAATATTAGAGAGGTAGAGAGAGGATGCAGGTCTCAGCAGGCAAGAGGGCGACTAGACAGCAGGTATTAGCACCAGCAGGCAGGTGGTTGTTGCTTGAGGTCTCACCGTGTTCTCTTCGTCCTGTTGTGGTTGAGATCCTCTCCTCTGTCTGGCTCGACATCAGTTTACTTGAGCAGAAATAACTTTTATTGCATGTACACAATCTTTCTTTTTACCTCTCTCTCTCTCTCTCTCTCTCTCTCTCTCTCTCTCTCTCTCTCTCTCTCTCTCTCTCTCTCTCTCTCTCTCTCTCTCTCTCTCTCTCTCTCTCTCTCTCTCTCTCTCTCTCTCTCTCTCTCTCTCTCTCTCTCTCTCTCTCTCTCTCTCTCTCTCTCTCTCTCTCTCTCTCTCTCTCGCTGTGCTTGTTTTTTTCCTTCTATTTTTTTCTTCATAACACACTAATGCCTTTGACCTCCTCCTCCTCCTCCTCCTCTTCCTCCCCAGCACAATAATTAGTTAAACACAGATTTAGACGAGTACTGTAAAGTAAATTGTTGGCCCGCGAGTTATACGTATTATTAATATAATATCCCCGGATAGACTAGTGTTAGTGGTAGTAGTCGTTAAGGTACTTCATTTTTCTCATTCTTCACTCTGAAACTTTCATGTTCCTATCTTCTTTAGGGTCATGGTATCCTTTTCTAACTGTTCTTTTACATGTAGTTTGATAATAGTATGTGTTCAGCAGATACCCACGTTACCAATAGGTCTTCTGGTATCTGTTCTTCCAATGTATTCCTCCTCCTCCTCCTCCTCCTCCTTCTCCTCAGTTATATACTGTGAACGTGTAATTTGTTCTTTTGACTCAATAGATAAACGAGGTTTATCTCTTAACAATTCAACATTTCGGTCAATCTGGGTCAACTTATCGGCGATAGAATTGGAGGTAAAAAATGGGTCTTAGAATCTTTTGTCAATCACTACTTTTATCAATGACTGAAGTTTGATAATTATACGTACATAACATAAAAATGCTTTAGTTAGTTACATTACAAACAAACTATCACGATTTATATACTAGTTTTTATGTAGTAGCAGCCGAGATGTTACTTCATCCACGTGTTTTGTTGTCAGTTGAAACTTTTAACATTCCGGTAAGTCTACCTCCTTACTCCCAGATTTTCCTTTGCTATATAAAATCGTCTGTTCTTAGCCATAGAATTACGAAAAACAACTTATTATACCAAATATGCTAGTGGACAAGGATACTAAACAAATCATATCTATAAATATCGCTTATATTAATTAAAATCGTCTATGGTACCCAAATTACAATGAAAATTACGTTCTGGGCCTCAAGGGGGTAAGGGACTCAGCGTGAAGGGAAAGGATGGGGAGGCGAAAGAGGTGGCGGTGCGTCAATGCTAGGCGCTGCGAGGGATCGATGGTGGGATGTTCACAGTAGCAATGGAGCGTGGCTGTACCTACCTCGGCCCTGGCTTTACCTTTTTTTTTATCTCTTTTTATTATTATTTAAACAGTTATTAACTACAGATTGCTTAATTAAAAGGTGGATAAGATAAGGCAGTGAGTGTTCAGATTCTCACATCATGTGTTGTTATAGTGTGTACATGTGTTTTACAGATGTATTTTAGTAATAGCGTATAGCGTTCATATAGAGAACTCGGGTGTCTTAGTAAGTTCGATGTGAGAGAGAGAGAGAGAGAGAGAGAGAGAGAGAGAGAGAGAGAGAGAGAGAGAGAGAGAGAGAGAGAGAGAGAGAGAGAGAGAGAGAGAGAGAGAGAGAGAGAGAGAGAGAGAGAGAGAGAGAGTATGATGGTAAAACATATCCAATTGTGAGCTATTTAATCAAAGAAAAATATTTTAACAACCAAACACCTTTTCATCGAACTAGATTAATAAGACAACGAATGATTCAACATCTTGAACAGTTTCTTCATCTTGAACGAGAATATTAGCCAAGGAAATCCTGTATGAGGTTTTGGTGTTTGGATATTCTCTTATTAGTGATGAAAAGACTGATTTGATTACCAATTGGTTGTGAACTAATGGACATAAGCGCTGCCATCTAGTAGCCGAATGCCACATGAAAGCTGTTATGCATCACTGCCATCTTACGTCGGGATATCACACTAAAAGTAAGTTAGAGAGTTGCCATCTAGTGCATTACATGATACTATGAGTTCACGTACGATTTTTAATATCGCTAATGAAATGGCTGAGTGTCCAGTTTTAGTGTATCAGAGAGAATGCTTCGAAACTTCAGTGTTTGTGAAACTTTTGACGCTCCGAGTACCTGTGGGGATGTCATAATGAAACATTTACGCTGGGGAAGAGGAGGATGAGGATGAGGAGGGGAAGAAGGAGGAGAAAAAAGAAGAACATCAAGAAGAACAAGAATAAAAAGAGAAGAGGAAGAAATTGAAATATAGAAAAATTGCAACATGAAAAATTCAGAAAAATTAAGAGGAAGAAGAAGGGGAAGGATTAGAAAAAAAGAACAAGATCAAGAAGAAGAACAAGAGGAAAAGAGGAATAAATCGAGAAAAAGAGCAACAAGAAAAAGAATATAGTAAAATATAGAGGAGGCTGAGGAGGAAAAGGAGGAGGAGGGGAATTGCTTTGGAACAAAAAATGAAGCTAAATAAAACTGACTATAAAACTGATACACCGAAAACATAAAACAACAACTAAAATTAAAACTTTACTAATGAAAATCGAATCTCTTAAAGGAAAGGAGGCCTAGAGAGGGAGGTAGTGGAGGAAATGAGCCTATAATAAATTGTTATGTGGAGGAGATACAGGAATGAGGAGGAAAAGGAGGAGAAAGAAGGAGGAGGAGGAATAATGAAGAGACATAATGATAATAATATGAATGATGATAATAATGATAATAATAATATTACGACCTTCAACCACCTTTCACACGTTCACGCTCTTTTCAACCCCTTAGAGACCCAGAGCATAATTTCCATTGTAATTTAGCTACCATTAGACGATTTTTAGTGAATATAAGCAATATTTTATAGATATGACCTGTTTATTATCCTTGTCGACTAACTAATTTGGTATATTCAGTTACTTTTCGTAATTTTATGGCTAATAACATACGATTTTTCTATAGCCAAGGAAAAACCTGGGCGTGAAGGGGTTAAATATACTGTTATTTTAACGATGTGAAAAATCCTGACCCCTTGCTGCTTATTGACTGATATTTGATGCCAGGAGAAGAAAATACTACGGTTCTTCTAAATTTCAGTTGTATTTTATCATAGTTAACCATATTATCATGTAAACAGGCGTAGTTTTAAGCATGAGATCTTAAGATGCATGGAATTTTTGCATCGTTAAATAAAATAGACTATAGTTCTATAGACTGCATAGGAAATTAATGTAGTAGTGGTGGATGAAATTAATTAATATAAATTGATATACAGCGATAATAAAGATTTAAAGGGGAAAAAATACTAGTCAAACCATGAGATCTGTCAAATGAATCCTTAGTTTTTGTGGGAGATTGACCCCTTCACTTTCTCCACTTCGCCCAGATCTTTCCTTTGCTATAAATTTTGTCTGTTGTTACCCATAAAATTACGAAAAGTAACTTAATATACCAAATTAGTTAGTCGCCAAGGATACTAAACAGGTCATATCTGTAAAATATTGCTTACGTATATTAATTAAAAATCGTCTAATGGTACCCAAATTACAATGGAAATTACGTTCTGGGTCTCAAGGGCTAAAATTAGTTACTACGATCAAAACATTTCATGGTAAAAAAAGGATACATATAAATTCTAATGGTATGGAAATCATGGTTAACTATAAACTCACCGTGTTCTCCTGGTCGAGGTGGGCGGGGGAGGAACCGCCGCTGCCGGGCTCAAACACCACGCCCGCCTGGAACTCACTGAAGGCAGCAGACTCAAAGAATTGTCGGTTCAGAGCCTCCATGTCAAAGCCCTCCATGCTGTACATTGTGCCGGGTGTATTCTTTTCTTTTCCTGATTCTGTAATGTTTGTATCTCACTTTTCTTCGCTTTTGTATCTTCTACTTTCTTTTTACGTTATCTTCTTTTCTTCAGCTTTTATTTTTGGTTTAACTATCCTTATTGTGTTTTTGTATTTTTTCTATTGGTTCTATGATTCTTTTCACTTTAATTCGCCTTTATTTCCTTTCTTCAGATTTTTTGTTTTGCTTAACTATCCTTTTTTCTGATTTGCGTTCAGTTTCTTTTCTTTTTCTATTTTTGCATTACTTGTTTTCTCGTCAAGTTTTTGTTGTCCTTCCTTCCTTCCTTTCCTTCTTCCTTCCTTCCTTCCTTTCCTTCCTTCCTTCGTTTTGCTAATTTTACTGTTTCTGCTTTCTCGCTTCACTTCCAACTTTCTCTTTTCCCTTTTTCTCTTTTCCTTTTTCTTTATTTATAGATGTATTTTTTCCCAATTTTTAGTTTTTTTATCAACTCGTAAAATTTTGTTTCCTAATTTTTGTATATTTGATTTAGGTTTAAGTTCTGCGTAATAAGATTTTTCATTGTTAGTTTTTCATTGTACGAATTTTCATTGTTAGTCATTTCATTGTTATCTAGTTTTTCAATGTTCATATATATTTCTGATTTTCATATAGATTTTTTTGGTCACGAATGTCTATTATTCCTCCACTGTCCACTGTCGGTTTTTTTTTCTGTTTCAGTAGCAAGTTTTTTTCTCGACAAATTTTGTTTTTCTTACTTTCACACTTATTCAATTTTTGTTTCTTCTTGATTCGTCTATTTTCGTTGTTATTGACGAGTCTTTTCTGCTACTTCTCTTTTTTTCTCCTAGACCTCCTTCTCCTCCTCCTCTTCCTTCTCCTCCTCCTCTTCCTTCTCCTTCTCCTCCTTCCGTTCTAGTCCTTTGTGTATTGTATCTTTGCTCTTTTCCTCTTCCTTTCCCTCTTTTCACTTAGTTTTCCTTTCTGAAATTTTCCTTCTTTTTCGTGTTCACTGTCATATCTTGCCTCAGTCTGTGTTCATCTCATCAAAGGATTTCATGTTAAACTCACTTTTCTTTCTCTTTCCCTTTTTGTCTTATGGGATTTTGATGAATACACCTTATTTTTTCTTCCTCCTTTCTAGTCAATATCAAACTTAACTTTCAAAAAATAAACCCTGACCTTGGCACCTGTGTTGATTGTTTCACACAGCCACCGGCAACACTGAAAAAGAAGTATTGTGATTGAGTTAATAATTTAGATGTTTGTATTCATTACTGACAACATTATCGCCTCCACCACTACCGCCACCTTCGCCACCACTACCTCTACCACCACCACCACCACTACTACCATTATCACTGTTACTTTTACTACTACTACTAATAATAATACCACTACTACTACTACTACTACTATACTACTACTACCACTACTATACTACTACTACTACTACTACTACTACCACCACTACCACTACTACTACTACTACTACTACTACTACTACTACTACTACTACTACTACTACTACTACTACTACTACTACTAACTGCTACTATTTGTACTACTACTACTGCTGCTGTCTTGGAGAATTCTAGCAAGTTATTCACGCGCGCGCGCACACACACACACACACACACACACACACACACACACACACACACACACACACACACACACACACACACACACACACACACACACACACAGTCACACACACACACACACACACACACACACACACACCACACACACACACACACACACACACACACACACACACAGTCACACACACACACACACACACACACACACACAGTCACACACACACACACACACAGTCACACACACACACACACACACACACACACACACCACACACACACACACACACACACACACACACACACACACACACACACACACACACACACACACACACACACACACACACACACACACACACACACACACACACATTTTTCAAAACACGACAGTAAAATTTCTTCACAAACTTCACTTTAGTATCACATCGCCAATTCTAATTCATGCTTCCTACCCTTTCCCTTCTCCCTTTTTCTCGTCATTTCTGTAACCTTAACTCTTGTTTATCCTTTTCTTCCTCACTGAACATCCTAATTTTGTTTCTTAGATTTCACTCGTTTGGGCACTGAAATAAATACCTGCCGTTCAAAGTCACTCTCTCAATGTCCGAGGAATCAACGCATCACATTCCACGGGAGCAGTTTTTCTTGCGATTCACCGTTCCAAAATCGAGAAACTGAGATTGAAGCAAGTCCATCACTATTATATAAACAATAGATCAGGATTTAGTTCAGGTTATTTCATGCATCCAGTATTGAACATCCTCGGTTATAAGGTTTTCGTCATTTGTGTATATTCCTCGCATATTTTCACTATAAAGAATCACAGTTGAGATCGAAGAGACAGGCGGTAAGGCTTGTGTGTGAGGATAGAAGCGCAGCGGTCCAGGTAGCAAGGGCTGTGTGTGATGAGGACCTCGGGAGAGACACATTGAGGTCACGTCGTTGAAAGCACAAACTAACGTCCACCATTGCATTCCCATCGATCTCGTCTTCTTCCTTTTGGTTCTTTACACGCGCCTGCATCCTCCCGTCCACAGCCCTTGACGATAACGATAGACATATGTTAATTACAGTAATGTGGAAAATGCGGACGGCGTACACAGGTCAGGGGTTGCGAACATGTGAAGACACCGTAATTAGCCGCCACGTAGGTCCCCGGGGAGCCTTACCGCGCAACTCTCACCCCCACCCAATCACAGCGTCAGGTCCCGGAGCGTCAGCCAATCACGGGAGGGCTTCAGCGTCGGAGGCGGGTGCTTGAAGAAGATACGTCGGAGCGATTATTGATCTTCTCCGTCGAAACCTTTACTTGGGACTTGTGTTACTTATTACTCTATGAATGCTTGACCCGTGATAATGACGTTTTTTCCCAGTTTTAATCATGAGGAGGAAGAATTGGAGGTGGAACGCGGTGAGAAAACTGAAACCAGACCATCGATTACGAGTCTGAGATGAGTTTAGTCTGGCGTGACAGTCTGACGCGGGGGAGATCGAAGCCGAGGTCGGTGTGAGGGAGGACGAGGAGGAGGTAGTGACAGGTGGGCGGGTTCTCACCACCGGCGGGAAGGTCCTCGTCGATAAGCTCAATAATGTGATGGGTGTATTTTTACGAATTACGTCCCGAAACCTCTCCTTGAAATTTTCCGAGTGACTACACAACAGAACTGGACTCGTATACTTTTCCACTGACGCAAACCTTGGAGTCAATATGGCGCTTTGGCTTGGGGTGAAGGCGCTGAAGGAGGGGTGAAGGAGGGGTGAAAGCACACACTTAACAGTTTTCTCAGCCGCGGCGCCATAATAGTGTGTTTATGTATCGATGACAGGCCGTAACATACCTGTGGCACCTTTCCGTTCCCTAATTCTTCCTCCCTTTCTCTCCCCTTTCTCTCCCCTTTCTCTCCCCACCCTTTACCTAACACAACAGTCTCACCTTCACCTCCAACCACACACACACACACACACTTCTGCTGCTTCTTTTTCTTATCATTCTTCAATCACCACTACCTCCTCTCCTCCTCCTCCTCCTCCTCCTCCTCCTCCTCCTCCTCCTCCTCCTCCTCCTCCTCCTCCTCCTCCTCCTTCTCCTCCTCCTTTTCCTCCTCCTCCTCCTCCTCCTCGGTTCATCTGTCATGTGTTGCGACTCCCAGACGACTGTGTGTTGTCAGCTGTACGAAGGTTTCTCCTGCTTCGTGAAATACTCTCTCTCTCTCTCTCTCTTCTCTCTCTCTCTCTCTCTCTCTCTCTCTCTCTCCTCTCTCTCTCTCTTCTCCTCTCTCTCTCTCTCTCTCTCTCTCTCTCTCTCTCTCTCTCTCTCTCTCTCTCTCTCTCTCTCTCTCTCTCTCTCTCTCTCTTCTTTCCATGTAATAACTTTCGCTCATGACCTTGAAAAACTGTCCCAAACTAATGACAAGAAGAGAGAAAGAGAAGAGAGAGAAGAGAGAGAGAGAGAGAGAGAGAGAGAAGAGAGAGAGAGAGAGAGAGAGAGAGAGGAGAGAGAGAGGGGAGAGACGAGAGAGAGAGAGAGAGAGACTACCACAGTTTACGTACATAAGAAAAACAAATCAACGAAAATAAACCAAAAGAGAAGAAATGCACAAAAAAATAATGGAGGAGGAGGAGGAGGAGGAGAGGAGGAGAGAGGAGGAGGAAGAGGAGGAGGAGGAGGAGGAGTAGGAGGAAGAGGAGGAGGAGGAGGAGGAGGAGGAGGAGAGGAGGAAGAGGAAGAGGGGGAGGAGGAGGAGGAGGAGGAGGAGGAGGAGGAGAGGAGGAGGAGGAGGGGAGAGGAGAGGAGGAGGAGGAGGAGGAAGAGAGAAGAGGAAGGAGAGGAGGGAGAGAGGAGGAGGAGGAGGAGGAGGAGGAGGAGGAGGAGGAGGAGGAGGAGGAGGAAGAGGAGGAGAGAGGAGGAGAGGAGGAGGAGGTAGAGGAGGAAGAAGATGATCGAGAGGCTTCCGCAGTGATCCTCGGAACATGTGCAAGTGTGATGTGATGAGCTTCAGGCGATGGAAGGAAGGGAAGGGAAGGGATGGAGGGATGGAGGGAATTAAGGGGGCTGAGGCTTGAGAATTCAGATTAGAGATGAAGGGAGAAATGTAGGCAAGTGTTGAGAGATTTTCCACGATCGGGAGAGAGAGAGAGAGAGAGAGAGAGAAGAGGAGAGAGAAAGAGAGATGAGAGGAGAGAGAGAGAGAGGAGAAGAGAGAGAGAGAGAGAGAGAGAGGGAGAGAGGGAGAGAGAGAGAGAGAGAGAGATGGAGGGAATTATAAACTATCCTCTATCTCAATAAATCTAAAGTTATATTCACTTTTAGTAAATAATAATGAGAGAGAGAGAGAGAGAGAGAGAGAGAGAGAGAGAGAGAGAGAGAGAGAGAGAGAGAGAGAGAGAGAGAGAGAGAGAGAGAGAGAGAGAGAGAGAGAGAGAGAGAGAGAGAGAGACGTGTTATGATAAAGGGGAGGAAACAAAAGATGGATACAAGAGAGGGAAAGATAAAGAGAGGGGGAAGGAGAGAGAGAGAGAGAGAGAGAGGGAGGGAGGGAGGTATTCCTTCAACCCACACGGCAGAATTAACACCAATACCTTCCATTGATAAATTAAGGCTTGATAAACAGTGGGCTCGCATGGTTTTTTTTTCACTCAAGGCAACGGTGGAAAGAATAACACACGAGGAGAACACGAGAACACTTTTTCATCTTCTTTTTCTTCTCTTTCCTCCTCCTTCTCTTCTTTATCTTCTTCTCCTTCCTCTTCTTCTTCTTTTTATTCTTCCTCCTCCTCTTCTTCTCCTTCTTCTTCTTCTTCTTCTACTTCTTTTTCCTCCTCCTTCTTATTATTATTCTTCCTCCTCCTCTTCTTCTTCTTCTTCTTCTTCTTCTTCTTCTTCTTCTTCTTCTTCTTCTTCTTCTTCTTCTTCTTCTTCTTCTTCTTCTTACTATATTGCTATTATCATTATCATTATTATAAATATTATAATTTTTATTTTATCATTATTATAATTTTTACTATTTTCATCATTATTATTGTCATTCTTATCATTGTTGTTATTATTATTGTTATCATTATCATCATCATTATTAGTATTTCATGATTGTTGTTATATCATTATCGTTATTATCATCAATTATTCGGTCATATTACTCTTTTTAGATCCTTCTAATTATTTTCTCGTTATTTGAATCACCCCTTTCACTATTTTTTCTCCTATGATACTTATGTATGATAAATTTATATAGACTACTACTTCTCTGTCACTGCCACTGAAAACATAGAATAACTGAAAACGATAAGAGAGAGAAATTAGCGTGAGAATAGCGGAACACACACACACACACACACACACACACACACACACACACACACACACACACACACACCACACGCACACGCACGCACGCACACGCACGCACGCACGCACGCACGCACGCACGCACGCACGCACGCACGCACGCACGCACGCACGCACCACGCACGCACGCACGCACGCACGCACGCACACGCACGCACGCACGCACGCACGCACGCACGCACGCACGCACGCACGCACGCACCACGCACGCACGCACGACACACACACACACACACACACACACACACACACACCACACACACACACACACACACACACACACACACACACACACACACACACACACAGCAACATTTCAATCAGTCATAAGTGAAGTACTCCTAGAGCATAAAAATCCATCATATAGTTTAGAATAACAACTTCTAACAACTTCTCAATAACAACCAGTCATCGAGTCTCGTTATGAATACCGTCCTTTCAATCATCCCTCCCTATCGCCCTCTCCTTCCCCTAGACAACCAGCTCTTGGATATAAACGGCGATTATACCTTCTGCCATCTCATTTCCGCTCTGCCCGCTTAACGACCCCGTAAAACAATGCTAAGGCCGCGTGTTCGAGTCCCGCACGCCCCTCGCCACGCCCCCAGCACGTGTCGTGTGTCGTCGCCGTGCCCGTACACGTGCCTCCCTCCGCCTCCCTCTCTCTATCCCAACAAGTTTCTGTAATGGGTTGTACTTTGTTACTGTTTGATCTGTTTTATTCGTGCGTGGCGAGGGGCGGTGAGGCTAAGCGTGCGTGCGTGTGTGTGTGATGGTGAAGGATGTGTGGTGCGTGTGTGTGTGTGTGTGTGTGTGTGATGAAGGATGTGTGGTGTGTGTGTCATGGAGTGTGGGAGTGTGTGTGTGTGTGTGTGTGTGATGGTGAAGGATGTGTGGTGTGTGTGTCATGGAGGGTGGGAGTGTGTGTGGTGGAGTGTGGGGCTAAATAGACTGCTTACACACACTACCTCTATTCTATATATAAATGAGGTTGATTATTTGAGGGATTTTCGTAGTATATCCAAGCAGTCATTAGGTTTGTACTTCTTATTTGATATGCATAAGAGATGGCAATGGTAATGGACCAAGTATAAACAAGGATGCTTACTAACAGGCTTCACTTAAAGTACAAATGGTTCAGTTACCCTCTTCCTCCTCCTCTTCTTCTTCTTCTTCTTCTTCTTCTTCTTCCTCTTCTTCTTCTTCTTCTTCTTCTTCTTCTTCTTCTTCTTCTTCTTCTTCTTCTTCTTCTTCTTCTTCTTCTTCTTCTTCTTCTTTCTTCTTCTTCTTCTTCTTCTTCTTCCTCTTCTTCTTTCCTTCCTCCCTCCTCCTCCTCCTCCTCTCCTCCTCCTCCTCCTCCTCTCCTCCTCCTCCTCCTCCTCTCCTCCTCCTCCTCCTCCTCCTCCTCCTCCTCCTCCTCCTCCTCCTCCTCCTCCTCCTCCTGATGGTCTCCCCATTATCACCAATAAGCCCCCGCCACCATCATTGTTTCATTCACAATTCACAGTAAAGCTGAAACACATTTATGTATCAGTGGGAACTTAACACAAATGGGTAATGAAAAACCTAGTACATTTAAAATTAATTCAATACAACAAAACAGACATGTACACATAGTTTAACCAACAGTTGAAAAGGATAATTCACCAGACATAAAAATAGTCATTATGAAAAAAAATGCCAACTAAATGCGTACAGAAATATTCACATTTACCCAAATATATATCACAGATACAATAGTTACACATTTTCATAACTATACAATGATACTATGACATGCAACGGGAACACAATGATACAATGACATGCAACGGGAACACAATGATACAATGACATGCAACGGGAACACAATCAATAAAAAAAAAATTACAAATACATTAACAGAAAACATAGAACATAAATAATTTCAATAATTTATATGTCTGATAATCTAGCATGACGGCAGACATCAAGTAAGACACCCAAACAATGCTTCAGAACAACACAAGCATGCTCAACAATGCGTATAAACAAGTGTATCAACATGGTATTCACAACATGTTCACGCACGTAGCAAAATACGTAACACTCAGGGCAGCGAAAGTCTAGGGGAGTTGGTAGTGAAAAGGATCGCGTAAATACCGTAGAGTTTTACCCAACATTTTTTATCCTAATTTTCTTTTTTTATATGTGTGTGTGTGTGTGTGTGTGTGTGTGTGTGTGTGTGTGTGTGTGTGTGTGTGTGTGTGTGTGTGTGTGTGTGTGTGTGTGTGTGCGTGCGTGCGTGCGTGTGTGCGTGCGTGTGTGTTATTCAACTTCGGTCTTGATCATGCGCCTAGACTGTCGCCAGTTTTTTACCCTCCTGGATAGAGCTTAGAGCGCAAAGTTTGTGTGTGTGTGTGTGTGTGTGTGGTGTGTGTGTGTGTGTGTGTGTGTGTGTGTGTGTGTGTGTGCGTGAGTGTGTAGTTTCTTCTCACCTTTCGCATACATTTAGAGGCTTAACCAAAGAAAACTACACACAGCGGAGACTATTCTTTTCTCCAATTTCCTTTTTATCTATCACTTCTTTTACCTAACTGGCATCATTTTTTCTTCCTCTCTTCCTCCTTCTCTTCTTCCTCTTAATTAGCTTCTCTTCTCCCTCTATTTCCATCCTTCTGTAGTATTATCTTCTTGTATCTATTTTTCTTATTCTTCTTAATTTCCTTTCATTCACTCATTTCCCTTCTATTACTCCTTGCACGTTAAAATTTTCTATAAATCCTCATCTTCCCTCTTTTTTCCCCTCACCTTATTCCCCTATTTCCTCTCTTTTCCTTTAGTTTTTCCCTCTCTCTATCTCTGAATCCCTCCCTCTCTTTTTTGCATTGTCTCTCTTCTCCCCTCATTCCCTCTCTTTCACCCTACCTTCGACCCATACACATCCCCCCCTCTCTCTCTCTCTCTCTCTTCTTCTCTCCTCTCTCTCTCTCTCTCTCTCTCTCTCTCTCCTCTCTCTCTCTCTCTCTCTCTCTCTCTCTCTCTCTCTCTCTCCTCTCTCTCTCTCTCTCTCGTGCTTAAGTGAACGGGAGCAGATGCTGTTTTTCTCGCGCTATGACGTCATGCAGGGAGGGAGAGGGAGGGAGGGAGAGAAGGAGAGAGGGATGGAGAGGGAGGGAAGGAGAGAGGGATGGAGAGGGAGGGAAGGAGAGAGGGATGGAGACAGGGAGGAAAGAGGAAGCATATGTAAATAAGAAACGTGAAGAGTCGCCTTGTTTTTCCACACACAGTCCCCACAACACACACACACAACACACACAACCACACACCCCCACACACACACACACCACACACACACACACAAAACACACACACACACACACACACACACACACACACACACACACACAGCTGTTGCCCCCACACACTAGCAAACTTGAAGGGTCAGATTACGCCCCCCTAGACGCCCCCCCCCCTTTCCATCACCCTAACCCCCCCAGGCCCTTCAAAAAAAAGGAAAAGAGAGAGAAGAGAGAGAGAGAGGAGAAGAGAAAAGAGAGAAGAGAGAGAGAGGAGAGAGAGAGAGAGAATACATAGGTCTATACAAATCATTATTAGATGAGAAAAATATCAGGATATGGAAATAGAGGAGGTATTGACAGACAGACATATAGACTGGCAGACAGACAGACAGACTGGCAGACAGACAGACAGACAGACAGACAGACAGACAGACAGGACAGACAGAGCGTAAAAAATATTCTGTGCATATGAAATCATCGCCTTGAAAAAAAATATATGAAAAGCAACGGAAAAACACACAACTTAACAACAACCTGCATTAAGAACGATCTCAAAGGTATATAAAAAAATAATAAAGGAAAATACGTTTTGGTTCAATTGACACTACAAGAGTACTATTCTATCCCTTCATTCAGGCAATAAGAAAATCTAGAAACTTAGACAACGAATATAAAGGATGGACATTAAATCAGCGAGTCTGTTTTTTTCTCTCTTATGTGTCTATCCTACTCAACGCTGCTGTATTTTCACTCATACCCTCCCCACACACACACGACAATAGTGTACTACGTAGTGTAGTAGTAGACGCTCGGTTCACATCCGCGAAGTCCATGGTTCGATCCCCAGGCGGAGCGGAGAAAGATGGGCGGTATCCATAAAAACCCGAGCCCTTGTCCAACCAGCAGTGAATGGGTACCGGGTGTTAGCCGGGGGGTTGTGACCCGCCTCCCGGGATGATGGTTTCGGCCAACACTAAGCAGTAGTAAGTACTAAGGAAGAAAAAACAATGTAGATATTGAGACGGAGCCATATGAGTGTATAGCTCACCCAGTAAAATACAACTATGTAAATACAACTATAATACACCTTCCTTCAAATATAAAATCACCCACACATCACTTCCACTCTTTCTTACCTCTTTCATATTACACACACACACACACACACACACACACACACACACACACACACACACACACACACACACACACACACACACACACACACACACACACGCACGCACGCACGCACGCACGCACGCACGCACGCACGCACGCACGCACGCACGCACGCACGCACGCACGCACGCACGCACGCACGCACGCACGCACGCACGCACGCACGCACGCACGCACGCACGCACGCACGCACACACACACACACACACACACACACACACACACACACACACCACACACACACACACACACACCACACACACACACACACACACACACACACACACACACACACACCCACACACACACAACACACACACACACACACACACAAAACACACACACACACACACACACACACACACACACACACACACACACACACACACACACACACACACACACACACACACACACACACACACACACACACCCACACACACACACACACACACACACACACACACACACACACACACACACACACACACACACACACACACACACACACACACACACACACACACACACACACACACACACACACACACACACACACACACACACACACAGTTCCCACGGCCGCCTCTGACCGCTCGTTTACCTGGCCAATTACAGAACAAAACTCACCTGTGGCTTCCGGCTTCCTAGAACGAAAGGATATAAAAACAGGGAGAGAAAGGAATAACTGTCGAGGGGAAGTTATGTCCTTGAGGTCAAATATTAAAGCGTTATGGACTGTGGACAAACATCTCGCTTGCTAATGGGAGCCACTTCCTGTCCTGTACACGGGTAAGTGAGGTCGTGGCGCGTGCGTGAGCGTGTGCGGGCGTGCGTGAGTGGGGTGGTCAGCACGTGTGGATGTCTTGTAACACGTGTCTCCTCCTGTTCCTCCCTCCCTCCCTTCCTCTCCCTCCCTCCCTCCCTCCCTCCTTACCTCTCGTGGGCTGTTCATCCTCAACTACCATGTTTGTGTTTCGCGTCAGCTCTCTTCTCTTTTTTTATTTATGGTTAATTTTGTTGCTTAGTTGGCGTGCTGTCATTATTTTTCATTACTGAATAATTATTGTCTGGGTTGTCGTTCTGGCGTGTGGCGTGTAGTAGTGGTAGTGGTAGGGGTAGTAAAAATAGTAGTAGTAGTAGTAGTAGTAGTAGTGGTGTTGGTGGTAGTAGTTCTTGTTAAAGTACTAAGCTAGATCAATCACACTATATATATATGACGACGATTCATTGACACAAACACAGAAATATAAAACAATAAAGAAATATACTTTGTTACAGACTACAAAGAGAGAGAATTACCTGTCTTTTGTACAATTAAACCCCTCTTCCTCTTATCCTATAACCAAACTCTTTGTCTCCTTTTGTCCCTTCACTCCTCTCCCTTCCTCTCTTTATATCTTTCTCCCTCCCACTCTCCATTGCTCCGCCCTTCCATCCCTCCCTTCAGTCCTTACGTCCCTCCCTTCAGTCCTTACGTCCCTCCCTTCAGTCCTTACGTCCCTCCCTTCAGTCCTTCCTTCCCTCCCTTCAGTCCTTCCTTCCCTCCCTTCAGTCCTTCCTTCCCTCCCTTCAGTTCTTCCTTCCCTCCCTTCAGTCCCTCCATCCCTCCCTTCAATTCTTCCTTCCCTCCCTTCAGTCCCTCCATCCCTCCCTTCAATTCTTCCTTCCCTCCCTTCAGTCCCTCCATCCCTCCCTTCAGTTCTTCCTTCCCTCCCTTCAGTCCCTCCATCCCTCCCTTCAATTCTTCCTTCCCTCCCTTCAGTCCCTCCATCCCTCCCTTCAATTCTTCCTTCCCTCCCTTCAGTCCCTCCATCCCTCCCTTCAGTTCTTCCTTCCCTCCCTTCAGTCCCTCCATCCCTCCCTTCAATTCTTCCTTCCCTCCCTTTCCTTATAACGCGCTGGGTTCACCTTTCAGCAGTTATTAAACTTCCCTCTATCCATCAGTCCCCAAACCAACCGGGACTCTGATGGATGGATAGGGGAAGGAAGGGAAAAATATTAACGCGTTTATATAATATCTTCTTTGTGTTTATAAAGTAATTATATCCTCCATTATTCCATGATTATTAGTTTATTTGTGTGTATTTTTCGAGCACAGTGTGTTTTTCATATTTCTTATTGGGCATTTCACCTCAGCTTGTCATAATGCAGTTCACCTTGGAAAGAATATACTTTTTTTTCTTTTACGTCCTTAAGTAATCGTCCAGACCAGTTCATCATTCCTGCTTTAATGTAGTCAAAATATAGCCATTATCGAGAACATCAACAATATTTTGTCACATTTTGCATCCAGTCAGCCGTTTTTAAATAATTCGCAGTCAAAATCTGTGAATTCCCCGAGCTTCCAAAATGTTTCTAATAACTAGCAGACGACGCACCATGACTCGATGACGTCACGAAAGGGACTCCCCGCTTGGCTTGCCGCAGAAGCGGCAAGCCAAGTAGCATGTGAACACACACAATAAACAAAATGCTTGAAGAATTGGGTATTTCTGATAGTTGTTTTTTTACGATATGGTATAATATTTGCATCCAAAGGGCTGCATCAGTCTTGTGCAGCAAAGGGCTGCATCAGTCTTGTGCAGCAAAGGGCTGCATCAGTCTTGTGCAGCAAAGGGCTGCATCAGTCTTGTGCAGCAAAGGGCTGCCTCAATCTTGTGCAGCAAGAAAGCTGTGCCTTTCCAAAGAACTTTGCACACGTTTCCGACCGATACGGCCACGATAAATGTGTGGAAAAGGTTTGTGTGTCGGACGAGGGCAAATTGTGTGATGCAGATTATGTGCCCTCATGTGACGTCATCAGCAATATTCGCGCGGCGGCTGGAACGGGGATTATTTTTTTTCCGCTTTTTTTTTACAAAAGTCCTATTTTTACGGAAATAAGGCGTGAAAATTTATATTTTTTTGTGTTTAGGTGTTTTGAATGAGCATTCAACATACCTATGCAAAGAAAAAATGTGTCTGGACGATTACTGTATTCTATTGCTGTGCTGAGATGTCGTTGAACTCGGA
Source organism: Chionoecetes opilio (assembly GCA_016584305.1). Taxonomy (NCBI): domain Eukaryota; kingdom Metazoa; phylum Arthropoda; class Malacostraca; order Decapoda; family Majidae; genus Chionoecetes; species Chionoecetes opilio. The sequence continues at coordinate 132,595 of JACEEZ010024884.1, read as the reverse complement.
GGTGCAAAGGGAAAGAGAAAACATTATTGATCATGATATCACTATAACAATCACTTACTCTACTTCGGGCAAGAATATTTTTTTAATATGTTATCACAAAAAAAATTTAAATCGCCTTCAAAAATGATATATTTACATATTTGACAAAAACTTCAAAAGAACAAAACTAAGAATATCAATGTATATGAAAATATCAGGAATAATTTTTTATTTTTTTTTATTTTTTTTAAATATTTATGATATCTAGAAATATACAGAAAATATACATGAAATATAGAAATATTGAAGAATATAACGATTAGAAATATATAAGATTTCAAGAATTCTATGTATTGCACAACTACTGACTGTCTTTCCTCCCTTAATCATCACCAGAAAAATCATAACAATTACAGTTAAGGTTGCGAAGTAGAAAAACGAGGCTAAAATAAAGTCATCAACACACAAAAAAAATCACAAAAACTGAAAACACTAAAAAGAAAAAAGCTAAAGAAGAAAAAAATATTAATTACGTGACCCAAACTACAATTTCCTGAACATCCATTTTTTCTCCCTCTTACATCCCTCATCCCCTCCTCCCCTCTCTCCTCCTCCCCCTTCCTCTCTTCCTCCTCCTCCCCTCTCTCTCTTCCCCCTCCTCCCGTGTCACACCTGCGCCCACCTGACATTCGCGGTGGTAATTGCGGCCGCAGGTGACAATGGGTCCCTCAACTACAAATTATCGAACACCAAGTAAAAATAGGATGCCATAATTTCCTCCCACAATGCCTTCGTTTGATGGAGGGAGTCGGGAATCGGAGAATCAGGAGGAGGAGGAGAAAGAGAAGAAGAAGAGTAGAAGGAGGAGGAAAAGGAGGAGAAGGAGGAGGAGGAGGAGGAGGAGGAGGAGAAGAATAATAAAAAAAAAATTATTCATTTCGCTGTATGGAGTGAGTGAAAAAAAGAACTGAAGAAAAATAGTCTTGAACATTTAATCAATAAGTAAATAAAAGTGTTTAAATGAGGTATAGATATATAGTGGCGTTCTATAGCGTATAGTGGGAGGAAGGGATTGGGGAGGGGAGTTCAAGGTGTAGAAATAGGAGGGATTGGGTACATGGGGGAGGGGGGGAGGGGTGACAGCTGGGCCTGAGAGATTTTTATCAGAATTTAGATAACCTCTTGAGGCACGCGACGGGAAGACCAGACTTGTTTGTTGGTGATGAGGAGAGAGAGATTGTCACCTTCACATTTAGAGCTTATTACCGATTTTTTCTCTCTCGCTTTTCCTCCATCTGTCTGTCTCTCTGTCTCTTGTTTTTTCCCTTTTTGATAATTAGTCCAGAGGGTGACAATAACCGCGGGGGAAAAAAGACATGTCCCCTTTTGAAGTTGTCGTACTATCTGCCTTATGGGGACTCATTCAATGGTGGGGTTTTTTTTTTTTTTTTTTTTGCCTCCTATTTTTCTTTTCTTTTTTGTCTCCATGGCCAGTCCCCTTTTGATGTGGGGAAAAAAAGTTGAAGAATTGTGATATGTCCAACATTTTATGAGGTGATCTCTCTCTTGTTTTTTTTCTTTTCTTTTCATCTTCTACACGGACATTAGCAACAGGCTGAACATTTCGATAAAATAAGAAATATTTGAAAAAAAATGTTCATCAATATATCTATACGCTGAAACTTTTATTATATTTTTGCATGTATAATGACAGACCTTACACTGGACATATATATAAAAAAAGATTAAACAGTCAACTTGTATTAAATATTTAAGTAACCAATTTCTTGCAATAATTCTTTTTCTCTCGTAAATATTCGCCGAAACTCGCGTGGTTTCTGTTACAAATTATCAGATTTATTCAAGACGGTGCTGAGAAAGTTATGCATTCAGCGACAATTTCAGAATAGAAGGACAGCATAAAACCACACTTTTCTGGTGATAGTGGTGGTGGTGGTGGTGGTGGTGGTGGTGGTGGTGGTGGTGGTGGTGGTGGTGGTGGTGGTGGTGGTGGTGGTGGTGGTGGTATAGTGGTGGTGGTGGTGGTATAGTGGTGGTGGTGGTGGTGGTGGTGGTGGCTTACTCTACAATTGATTACTTCTTCTTCTTCATCAAACTTAAGTTAGACTACTTTTTTCCTTCTTTTATTTTACGTGTGATCTTATAGCGCCTGTAGGTTATTATCTTCCTTCCTTAGGTTGCTTATCTTCTTGCCTTAGTGCAGCGGTCGGCAACCTGCGGCTCCGGAGCCGCATGCGGTTCTTTCAAGAGACTGTCCGGCTCCTGCCACCTAGTTAAAAATGTCCAAATTATCGTTAAAAAAATTGAGATAAAATCCTGGCATAGATAGCCGCAGTACAATGGTGTATGTGACCTAGGTCCTGGGTCTCTAGTACAATATTGGTATGAATTCTTGTACTTATTAACTTGTACTTGTTCGTAATTTCCATTCATAATTTACAATGCGGCTCCATCAGCACTGCTGCCCTGGCAAGTTTGAAGAAACTGGCTCTTCTAGAATTCTGGGTTGCCGACCTCTGCAGGCTTAGTGGATATTCTCGTTGTTATATGTACATACCTGACCTCATCTTATACTGTCTTAGTGGTTCATATACAAAGAAAGAATTAAGTAAAAGTACCAAGAAATCAAAAAAATTACCAAAGCGAAGCACACGTTCTACCACACACCACCACCACCATCACCACCACCACCACCACCACCACCACCACCACCACCACCACCACCACCACCACCATCACCACCACCACCACCACCACCACCACCACCACCACTATCACCACCACCACCACCACCACCACCACCACCACCACCACCACCACCACCACCACCACCACCACTATACCACCACCACCACCACCACCACCATCACCACCACCACCACCACCACCACCACCACCACCACCACCACCATCACCACCACCACCATCACCACCACCACACCACCACCATCACCACCACCACCATCACCACCACCACCACCACCACCACCACCACCACCACCACGACCACCACCACCTCCACCACCACTACCCAGTCAGATGTCCGACCTAAATTTTTCCATTGAATAAACGAAACCCCGCAGCATTTTTATCTCTTAATTACGTCTTCGAGAGAGAGAAAAATACTACCTTTTTAACAACTGAGACTCGTGGAGAAACTAGAAAGCCAATCCCGAGACACCTCATTAATATGCAGTTCTGTCATCCGGTCCGGCGTCCCTTTCCCTCCTCCTCCTCCTCCTCTCCTCCTCCTCCTCCTCCTCCTCCTCCTCCTCCTCCTCCTCCTCCTCCTCCTCCTCTTTCTTCATCCCCTTCTGACCTTTACACAGCCTCACAACCATAAGGAATCAGGCAACAGGGAACCATAGCCTTACTCGTGTCTTTCTAACCCCGAAGCTACGTGTCTCCCGTGTCTCTCTCAGTCCACCTCTGCCTTGAAAAAAACAACGATCATCTGGCGGGTTAGTGCAAGTTTGAGGACGTTTTCTTGGCTGGTGTGAATAATTCCTGGGCTGACGGTCAAGGCGCGAGGTGCAGGCTACCAAGAAAAGGTTTTAAGGCTATAGGATGGTCTCTGATTTATTTTTTATTGTTTCTCTGTGTCGGTAAACTAAATGTAGCTTTTCTTTGCCTCCGAAATTTAAGTTTTTTTTTTTTTGTCAGATATTGCTATATACTTTTGTATTTGTTTTGTTTGTTCTTATGACGCCCAAAAGAAGATTTTAAGGCTGCGATGGTCTCTGATTTATCTGCTATTGTTTCTCTGTGCTTATATATGTAGGAAAAATAATAGTGTAGCTTTTCTTTGCCTCGGAAATAGAACTAAATTATTAGTAGTAGTATTTTGACGGTCAAGGCGCGAGGTGCAGACGACTTAGAAAAGGTTTTAAGGTTATACGATGGTCTCTGATTTATTTGTTATTGTTTCTGTGTTTATATATGGCGGGAAAAATAAATGTAGCTTTTCTTTGCCTCCGAAATATTATTGAACTGTGTTTTGTTTTTCTTTTGGTCGGATATTGTTTATTTATGTATTTATGTTTTGTTTGTTCTTATATGTAGGGAAGTCATCATCATCAGCAGCCATTTAGGGTATTATGATTATAGCTGGCTTAATTGTTATGTCAGTTGTATCATTTTTTGGAAGTTTTGAAAGAAGAGAAAGTTTGAAAGTATGTAAGAAGTTTGGAAGTTGTTTAATTTTTCGTATGGAAGGAAATTATCGTCGGTCACAAGTATTAGGTAAGTCTAGTAGCAGGTGTGAAAGTCGGTGGATAAAAGGTATCATGAAAACTAATAATTCCGGATATTTCATAAGCACTGATAAAACTGTCAACATTATGGCGATCCTGTTTTGTGTCTGAGTATTTATCGCGATCACTTTTTAATTCGGATGAAGAATTGTTGATCCATTTTGACAGAAATAGTCTGCTATTACTATTATTTTTTTCATTGTTATATTATTCTATTCTATATTATATTATTATTATTACTTAACTCCACCGTTGTTTCTGGCAGATTAGGTAAATGTTGATAACAAAGGAGACACATTCTTATAGGTGCCTTGCACGTGACGTCACAGCCCTTGTTGTGGCTGCGACAGACGCGGGAGATGCGAGCTGGAGGACCAACAAACTCCACTTGCCGCCCGTGTTTGCCAGCTTATGGCAATTTTCCCCTACCAAATATATGTTCATCAGTATAAAAGATATACTGTTATCTTCGGAAATGTTTGTTCTATAATATTATTAAATAAAAAACCGTAAAACACACTAAATAAATGCCATTATGAGACTCTCAAGAAATATGCATTAACTTAATATTCACCAGCGCCAGCTCCCATTTAATATTTTGCGAGAAAACTTTTTACATGGAGAATATCAATAGAAGCGGAATTTCATTAGCTTTCCATTGATATATTTCGTTTTCTGATAAATGAATTAGAACCATGCATAAATTAGCGTTAACTAAATAAATAACATCATGAAATCGGGTAATTTTTCTCGATTCATGAAGTTATTTATTTAGTTAACGCTAATTTATGCATAGTTCTAATTCGTTTATCAGAAAACAAAATATATCAATGAAAAGCTAATGAAATTCCGCTTCTATTGATATTCTCCATGTAAAAAGTTTTCTCGCAAAATATTAAATGGCGAAGAGTTTAACTGAATATCAAGTTCATGCATATTTCTTGAGTCTCGTAATGGCATTTATTTAGTGTGTTTTACGGTTTTTTATTTGATAATATTATAGAACAAACATTTCCGAAGATGACAGTATACCTTTCATACTGATAAACATATATTTAGTAGGGGAAAATTACCATAAGCTGGCAAACACGGGCGGCAAGTGGAGTTTGTTGGTCCTCCAGCTCGCTCCGACGGCCGGCATTTGGCTTGAAGCCGCTAGATCGTGACGTCAGTGCAAGGCACATATTCCTTTCCACAACTACACTTTCAGTAATAAAAAAGAGAAAGGAAATCATGTACAGTACTCACTTTCATATATTCCTATTAAAAAAAACTAAAATAACATTAAATAAACCTAAAACAACCTAAAATAAACCTATAATTAACCAAAAAAAACTAATATAAAATTAAATAAAGTTAAGATAAACCAAAAAAAATAAAAAAATAATCTAAAATAACCTAAAACAACCTAAAATAAACCTAAAATAAACCAAATATAATGGCATACTTCACCACCCTATCGTCCCTTAGCACAGGCCCGATAAGGCTCATAATACGATACCCAACACACAAAAACAGACCTACTTCGGATATACTGAGTGTCTCTTAAAGAAAAAAATCAGTTTGGCCTCAAGTCGACCACTCATGTAATATGCATCACCTTGTCTCCCTGCGCGACTCTCACATTAAAACAAACAAACCTCTCAACTCCCTCGCCTGATTGCTAGGCGACGTATTCATTGCCTGGTGCTCGGGTCGCAGGGGAAGGAAGTGCGAACCTCCAACCAGCCACAGGGACGAAAATCCATTGCCAGGAGTATGCGTTTGACAGCCTTGCCGACATTGTGTTGTCCCGTGTGTTGGTCGCGCCGCCACTGTGACTGCTCAGCTGAATGTAAATCGAGAGTGCATAATGAAACATGGTTGACATTAAGAGTGGGAGTGGTAATTATACTAATGACATTGGTCCTCTGTGCTATATCGTAGTTCACCTGGCTAGTCATTAATGCAGGTGGGAAAAGACTTGTGAAGGTGGTGTGGTAAAGGTAAAACTCCTCTTGGTCTTTGGGAAGAGATTTTAAAGTTCGTGGTGTGTGAGGCGATGTCGCTGTTGGATAAATTGGTGATCAGTTTGGATCAGAGTTGCTTAAAGAAAATAAAACTGAAGATGGTGGTAAAATGTTGAAGCTTTTGGCCTAGAAAGAGATTTGAGTTCGTTCTATAAGGCAATGTTGCTTTTGATTTAGCAATTATGGTGACCAGATAGGCTCGAACTACTAAAAACTCGAAAGCAAGGAACACACCGAGGTGTTTTACAAACATCTTTGCGTCATTCATTTAACCGCATATTTTTTATATTGGCTAGCTTTATATTATTTGGTCCTCTGCCGTCCTCTCATACACACAAGACAAAAGACACAAGCCCTGCATTCCCGTATACTTGCCTTGTAGCTGTGGCATTATTTACCTATAGAAGGAAAGTTAACATAGTACACCACGCCATGCTTCTTCTACCGTAGATAACAGTGAAGTCGCCACCTGCAGTGAAGTCGCCAGGCGCCAAATATTACGAATTATAGCATCACTACTGATTTTTATGTGCCACTGAAGATAATACACAGTAGTTTATATCATGACTGTATAATCTACCCTGTTTCAGCGTTGTTTTATGCTTTGTATCTGCAAGTTTAACTGTTGCGCATTATGCTTCTCATGTTTTTCTTGGCGCGACGACAGACAGTAGCTGATCACCTTTCGGGCGGCAGGACACAGACTTGCCAGATCTTTCAAACTTGAACAGAATTTATTTTCACGTTGGCAGAGGAATTTTTATATATCCAAGCATCTTCCGCAGCTAATAAATATATATAGAGACTTGTTTTACTTTACCTCTAATTTCCCTGAATTCCCCAGAGTGGCGACTCAACTGTTGGGTTAAAATACTAGCTGGCGACTTTACTGTAGTAGGTATAGCAAGGTCGCCACTCGGTTTTATTTTTGTCATTTGTTCATTTATAGCCCTATATGACGCAGATGAAGACACAAAATGACACAGACTTTCCAGATAGACCCTTCTAACTTTCCTGTGAAATCATGGATGTACAAATGTAAGTATTAACGCCACCACACGTCTGTAAATAACAAAGAAACGTAGAACTGGCGACTTCACTGTTATCTACGGTAGTGGAAGATTATGTGTATAAACAAAAATATATGAAACAATTATCGTAGGGTAAAGCAAAAAGAAAATTGGAGGTAAGAACGGTGAAGAAGAAAAAATACGAGAAAAAGTATACTCATTTAAGATAAATACATTGATCAATACTCAATATTCACATTTCTTAATGACTGACAATTCCTATTACGATGTTAGGCACACACATACACACCACACTAGACATCACACACCATAACACACACACCACAAAGCACCAATAACATTATTTTGTCTCGTACCTCCTCCAACTCCATCCCGTGATCCGCTACAAAGGAGAAAAAACAGGAAAAAACAGAAGAAAAACAATCAACTTATAACAATCGTGTCTTTATACCATCATCCGTGAAGCTCAAACCAACCCGGTAGTGGATAAGGTGTTGGATACGATAAGTGAATGGATATAACTACAGGGGGAAGAGGATCGGATCAGCTTGGGGCGTCCTTATTCTTTTGTTTATACGGAAGAGCGAAAGCTGTATACTGTAGTTACGCCGAACCCCACCTCTCTTATTTTTTGTATATATTTTCGCTTCCTCCCTCCTCTCTCTATTCTTTTCTCTTTTTTATGATGATCCACACGTGCGTGAAGAGGAAAACGAGGGTAGAGGGGTTTAAGGGGGCGAGAGGAGATGATAGGGAGGGGAAAAGAGAGAGAGAGAGAGAGAGAGAGAGAGAGAGAGAGAGAGAGAGAGAGAGAGAGAGGAAGGGATAGGCATGGGGCGGTATAAAGTGGGGACGATAAACCTCTTGATCCTATCCGCTTCATTTCCCACTGACGATACTGCTGCCCGACCATTAAATTGTCATAGTAGTAGCAGTAGCAGTAGTAGAGCAGTAGTGTGTAGGTAGTAGTGGTAGTAGTAGTAGTAGCAGTAGTAGAAATATTAGTAGTAGTAGTAGTAGTAGTTGTTATATTAGCAGTAGTAGTAGTGGTAGTAGTAGTAGTGGTAGTAGTAGTAGTAGTAGTATTTTTTGTTGTAGTAGTAGTAGTAGTAGTAGTAGCAGCAGCAGTAGTAGTAGTAGTAGTAGTAGTAGTAGTAGTAGTAGTAGTATTTTTTGTAGTAGTAGTAGTAGTAGTAGTAGTAATAGTGGGAGGTTTGGGTGAAGTGACACTCCCTCTTTTTCAGCTTGTGGCCATTACTGATGATGATGAATGTGAGGAAAGTGTGTAAACATTTGAGAGAGAGAGAGAGAGAGAGAGAGAGAGAGAGAGAGAGAGAGAGAGAGAGAGAGAGAGAGAGAGAGAGAGAGAGAGAGAGAGAGAGAGAGAGAGAGAAGAAAAAAAAAATCAGACAGACAGACAGACAAGAGACAGACAGACAAGACAGGCATAGACAGACAGACAGAAATTTACCATAAGCAGACGGTATAACCATTATCTATATTCACGCACACACGGAATCTTCTTAAATACGCAGTACATTTATTATAAGACAACCCTTCACAGCCTCTCATGCACATCTATCATCAATACCGTTCTTAAGTTAACCAGAAAAAAATATCATTGTAACTCCTCGTAAAAAACCTAAAGAAGGTACCATAAAAATAAGCAACATGACACAGTATTCCATAGAGAACACCAAATATACCCCCCCAAAAAAAACTATAATTATTGTTTAATCTACATTCAATTCAGGAAAACCGAATTCTGGTATAAACATATTTTCATTTTAAAAACAAAACAAACTCCAGGTAACTGTCTGAAAATAAATGATGAGCTTTGAAGAGTCATAAAAACGCCAGGGCTGGAAGGATAGAGAGGTAGGAGGAGGCGGCCTGTGTATATAGAGCATAGTAATAGTTGGGTATAGGGGAAGGGTTAGTTAGGTTAGGTTAGGCTAGGCTAGGTTAGGTTAGGTTAGGTTAAGTTGTTAGGTTAGGTTAAGTTAGGTTTGGTTAGGTTAAGTTAGGTTAGGTTAGGTTAGGTTAGGTTAGGTTAGGTTAGGTTAGGTTAGGCTAGGTTAGGTTAGGTTAGCTTAGGGATGGAAGGATAGAGAGGTAGGAGGAGGAGGAGGCCTGTGTATATAGATTATAGTAATAGTTGGGTATAGTGGGAAGGGTTAGTTAGGTTAGGTTAGGTTAGGTTAGGCTAGGTTAGGTTAGGTTAGCTTAGGGATGGAAGGATAGAGAGGTAGGAGGAGGCGGCCTGTGTATATAGAGTATAGTAATAGTTGGGTATAGGGAGAAGGGGTATAGGGTGTACAGGGTTGGGAGGGGAAGCAGGTTGGGAGGGGGGGAGGGGAGGCTGTAGGGGAACCACAGTGTCAACAGAGGCAACCACCATCACCACCATCACCACCTGCATCGTCTAACCCTCCTCCTCCTCCTCCTCCTCCTGTTCCCTCCCCTTTTCTCCCCTCGGCGCTCCGTTCATAATCTTTGTGCAAATTTTAAATGCTTCATCCATGACTGAGTGTGGTGTGTATGGATGCGAGTATACTTTTTTTTAGAGAGAGAGGAGAGAGAGAGAGAGAGAGGAGAGAGAGAGAGAGAGAGAGAGAGGGGAGAGAGAGAGAGAGAGAGAGAGAGAGAGAGAGAGAGAGAAGAGAGAGAGAGAGAGAGAGAGAGATTTATAGTAATGTTACCTATCATTCACAATTTCCGTCAATATTTTGTTATTCAACTTTGTGTTGTGTGTGTGTGTGTGTGTGTGTGTGTGTGTGTGTGTGTGTTTGTGTCTGTCTGTGTGTGTTGTGTGTGTGTGTGTCGTGTCGTGTGTGTGTGTGTGTGTGTGTGGTGTGGTTGTGTGTGTGTGTTGTGTGTCTGTCTGTGTGTGTGTGTGTGTGTGTGTGTGTGTTGTGTGTGTGTGTGTCTGTGTGTGTGTGTTTGTGTCGTGTGTGTGTGTTGTGTGTCTGTGTGTTGTGTCTGTCTGTTGTTGTGTGTTGTGTTGTCTGTGTGTGTTGTGTGTTGTGTGTCTGTGTGTCGTGTTGTGTGTTGTTGTGTGTTGTGTGTGTGTGTGTTGGTCTGTTGTTGTGTTGTGTCTGTCTGTGTGTGTGTGTGTGTGTGTGTGTGTGGTTGTGTGTGTGTCTGTTGTGTGTCTGTGTGTGTGTGTGTGTGTGTGTGTGTGTGTGTGTGTGTGTGTGTGTGTGTGTGTGTGTGTACAAACGTAAGAACACAAGGGGGAAGGGGGGAGAGTGAAAGGGTTGGGGGGGGGGGGTGCAGGGAGAGAGTGGTGCGCGCTCGCCATCCGATTCGCTGGAAGTAATAAGATTAAAATTACATTCCGATTCTCGCTAATGCTATGTAGAGCGAAGGGTTTTGGCGACGATTTCAAAACATTGGTGTAACGCTCCCGGGTTTTAATCCTGGCCGAGCTCCGGGTCCCATTAATCTACGTTCACCGTGTACAAATGTTTCGTTTCCACTCGTCACAAGGCCATCATGTCTATCGCCTCCCTTATAAATGATGAATTTGATATTTTCTTGTAGTATATTTAAAGAATTGACATAAGGAAGGAAGTAGCGGGGAAGGTAGTGTGTGATGGTCGTTTAGGTGAAGGGAATATCGCTCCGGCAGAGTGACAGCGGCGAGCGTCCGAAGTAAACAAACCGAGGACTGGCCTTTTGCAGCTGAGTCTCGGCGCGGATTTGCATCTTTAAAATATTTTCAATTTCCCGTTTGAACTCAACAGATGGCGTGAGGGACGCAAACTATTTTTTTTCGATTATTTTTTTGTCACAACCACGAATGCATATTTTCTAAATCCAAGTTTAAGAGAACAATATTTTGCTTTAACTTCAGACTATCATCAACCTTGCCTTATGAAAGGTTACATAAATATCCTCAATTATAGTCTTTTTTTTAACTAGGCGAAAAATCCTGACCCCTTGCTGCTTACTGACTGATATTTGAAACCAGGAGAATGGAATACTACACTTCTTCTAAATTTCTGTAGCAGCAGAAATACAGCTTCTAAAAAGCTGTATTTTATCATAGTTAACTATATTATCAGATAAACATAGGCATAAGTTTAAGCATTAGACCTTAAGATAGAATGAAATTTTCGCCTCTTTGAAAAAAATTGACTATCGTTGAACAGTAGCTAAAGTGTGAAGGAGACAAACTCAAAGTGTCGCCGCAGGCAGAGAATCGAACCCTCTATCTACCTCATCGAATCTACCTCAGGTGCGGCGAGTGGAAGGTTGTGATGACCTTTATATTAGTTATTGCTCTTTAATTTTCAAGGTTTATTTCGCTTCGGTTATGAGCTTAATGAGAGAGAAAAAAAAACAGAGTAAGGGGGGGAAGGGGGAGTGGGTTAGCTGGTGGAGTATTTACCATAGAGCTTAGTGGCATCCCTAGAGAGGGGAGAGGAGGCGGTGAAGGTGTGATGTCAGCCCACGACGCACCCACCCCACCACAACGCACCCACCCCACCACAACGCACCCACCCCACCACAACGCACCCACCCCACCACGTGCTGAGGTCAAAGCCCATGTAGGTTCCTCCCTCTAAAAAGTACTCGACGCCAAATCTCACCCTAAAGAGTATACAAGAAATAAAAACCACAAAGAAAACATGTAAAACAGACAAAAAGAAACTTGTGAAAATGCAAGATCTATAGACTTTTAATATAGATAGTATGTCTATTAATCTTATGAAAATGTATGCCTGTTGATATCACATGCACGAAACAAATCCTTAACATTACTTATAAATGAAAAGGAAAAAACAACATATGAAGAACCTGGTACAAAAACTAATGTTATCAATCCTTTACATATTCGACACTTATCGAATTCCCTCTTTTCATGCATCAATATACGTATGGCGCCCAGACAATTATTTAGAAGGGAAGAAAATAATAAGAGTAAGAAAAAATTGGTTTAAGAAAAGAGAAACGAAGGGAAAGGAGGAAATAGAAGAAAAGGAATGAGTTTTGGAGAGAAAGAGAGAGAGATAGGAAGTATAGGACGGAATGGAAAAGAAGGAAAAGAGGGTCGCAAGAAGTACTGAAGGGAAAGAGGGTCGCAAGAAGTACTGAAGGGAAAGAGGGTCGCAAGAAGTACTGAAGGGAAAGAGGGTCGCAAGAAGTACTGAAGGGAAAGAGGGTCGCAAGAAGTACTGAAGGGAAAGAGGGTCGCAAGAAGTACTGAAGGGAAAGAGGGTCGCAAGAAGTACTGAAGGGAAAGAGAGTCGCAAGAAGTACTGAAGGGAAAGAGGGTCGCATGAAGTACTGAAGG
>JACEEZ010024884.1:110000-112500 GCA_016584305.1 Chionoecetes opilio | reverse complement strand
TCCTGTGCCATAATGTTTTGTTAACTCTGGTAGCTCAATACGGAGTTATAATTTTTCCAGTATATTTTATTATTTTCTATATTTTTACAGAGTTAGTATTGATAAAGGTTGTGTTCAATTATTAATATTGTTATCATTATTTTAAAGATGACAGGAAATTTTATTGAGTCTGTGGTCAAAGGTTCTAAATTTTCTGTAACATTTAGAGCCTACATCTCGTTTTCTATTGGTGTTCGTGTCTGTTGATAAAAAAAATGAGTAGCGTTTACCAACTCTAAGCACTTTTTTTTTTTAGTATTACATCTCAAAATTGTGTTTGTTTTTCCTCTGTACCATCTACCTTGTCTCTCTTAGTGTTCAATCAGTAGGTTTTTTTTATTGTTATTTGAAGTTCTCGTCGCAATGGTCTTGTTTATCTCTCTCTCTCTCTCTCTCTCTCTCTCTCTCTCTCTCTCTCTCTCTCTCTCTCTCTCTCTCTCTCTCTCTCTCTCTCTCTCTCTCTCTCTCTCTCTCTCTCTAACATTTATTTCACTATATTTTGCCTTTTGTTATCTTTTTTATTGTTGTTGTTGGTGTTTTTTTTTTTTTATTCCTCTTCATTCTTCTTTGTCTATGCATTCTTATAATTTTCTTTTCTCTATCTGCATTCTTCTTTTTCTATGTATTCTTATCATTTTCTTTTCATTTACCTTCGTTACCTACACCCCGACTCATCCCTTCTTACTAAACATGAGTGACACAATCTGCAGAGGAAAGAGGAAGCAGAAGAAGAAGAGGAGGAGAAGGAGGAAGTGAAGAGGGGAAGAGGAGTATAGGGTAGTATGAGGTAGTCAAATACCAGGCAGGTGTTAGGTGGGTCACATCCTTCTCCTTTATGCACAAACCCGTCCAGACCCATTCAGACCCTGAGCCTTGACATTCAACAGTATACAGGGACGCTACTGGGGTATGGAGGAGGAGGAGGAGGAGGAGGAGGAGGAGGAGGAGGAGGAGGAGGAGGACGGTAATTGTCATAGTATGTTATTTATTTATTATAATTTTTTTTTTTTTAGTTACAAGTGAAGATTTTTTTATTTGCAGATTTTTTGGTTCGTCGAAGGAAGTGACAAGATTTCCAAAACATTTTCCTTCCTTCTTTTATTTTTTATTTTTCCTTGCATTGCTTTCCTTAGCCTCTTCCTCTTCCATTATTCCGTCATTCGTCAAGTCCTTTATCTGTTCCTCTCTCTCTCTTTTCCTTCATCACCTCTGCGATATCCTCTCTTCGCTTCTTCTTCACTCATCATCAACCTCTTCATCTCCGTAATTCTTCTGTCTCTCTTTCACCTTTCCTGTCTCTCATCTCTCTTCTTTAACTCATCACCCTTCTTTTTTGTTCCATTCCCTTTCCCTGACTACTTAACTACTCTTTCATACCCTCCTCTGCCTCTATTCCTCATACCACCTTCCTACCTTCCTCTCCTTTCGCCTTTCCCTTCCTTTCTCAGGCTTTCCCTTCGTCCTTCTCATCCCTTCTTATATTATATTTCCTCACCAACCTCCCTTCCCTTCCCTTCTCTTCTTTTCCATTATCATCTCTATCTCTTTCCTACTTATATCCCTCAATCAATCCTCTCCCTCTTCCCTTTGCCTATTGTCCCCACCTTTCCCCTTCCCTTCCTTCCCCCCTCCTCCCCTCCCCCCACCACGCCACAGGGAGCCTTCAGAGTCATGTCGTTGACCCGTGACTCAGGAAGGAGAAGGTCACAGTGACATCCAGGTATTGTGACCCTTTCTCCTTTATTGCCTTATTATATCCTTCCTTTTTATCTCTTCTATCATTGTTTCCATTCTCTACAATAATTATTCTGGTCATTAATTTTGGCGCTGGGTTTTATCACGCCTAAATTAATGACTCGCTTTGTATTCTTACTGTGTTTTCTTTTGTACTTCCTTATATACCTGCACGACTTTATTTCTTATTCACGAAGCTCAATCATTACTTTTCCCTTCTCCTCTTCCTTCCTTCCTTCCTTCCTTCCTTCCTTCCTTCCTTCCTTCCTTCCTTCCTTCTATCCATCGATCCATCCACTCCTTCCTTCCTTCCTTCCTTCCTTATTTCCTTCCTTCCTTCCTTTCTTCCTTCCTTCCTTCCTTCCTTCCTTATTTACCTCCTTTAGTCCTCTACATTTCAAATACCTTTCCTACACACTCCATCATCTCCTCTTACACACAACCTTTACTTATCACCTCTTCTTCACCTTTCCTAGTCTCTTATCCTTCCCTAAAACTTCACAACCCAATACAACAACAAGCATCCATAATAACCAACAGGAGTGACTGCATTGGTTCCTCTTTCCCCTGTGAAACAGTCATCTCAATGGTTTGCATAATAGAGTGACGGAGCCTTAATGATGGAACGGCGAGGTTTTAATTATAAAAAAGGCCAGGGGAAAGAGAGAGAGAGAGAGAGAGAGAGAGAGAGAGAGAGCATAAACACGACAGACAAACAAACAGAAAA
>JACEEZ010024884.1:100000-107500 GCA_016584305.1 Chionoecetes opilio | reverse complement strand
ATTGGCCGCCGTATCACAACCCGGGTTTAGCGAGCGCCCAGGACAATAGGAAGCGATTGTGTGACCCAGATCTAGCCCTCTCCCCTCTCCTCTCCCCTCTCCTCTCCCCTCTCACTCCCCTCTGTTACTCACTCTTTCCTCTCTTCCTTACTTACTTACTTACTTCCTACTTCCCTTTTTTTCGTATTATGGTTATTTTTCGTTGATTTCGTATATGTGTGTGTGGTGTGTGTGTGTGTGTGTGTGTGTGTGTGTGTGGTGTGTGTGTGTGTGTGTGTGTGTGTGTGTTATCTCTTTTCTGTTAAACGATGTCACTATATACTACTACTATACTACTACTTCTACTACTACTACTACTTCTACTACTGTTTCTACTACTACTACTACTACTACCTACTACCACTACTACTACTACTACTACTACCACTACTCCACTACTACTACTACTACTACTACTACTACTACCACACTACCGCAGCAAGCTAGAAGTCAGGCATAATACCGGACAACAGCGATTAAAAACTAGTCAACGGTGGCAGGAGACCGATAAAGAGAGAGAGAGAGAGAGAGAGAGAGAGAGAGAGAGAGAGAGAGAGAGAGAGAGAGAGAGAGAGAGAGAGAGAGGCACACAGATCGTCGCTTTGAATCGCTCATAAAGAGAGAGATACGCGACTTTGAGAGGACACAAACAACAACAAAGTATCCTAAACACCCTTTACCATAAGACCTATTACTAACTCCTCTTTCTATGGGATTATCGTCTTTATGGGTGTGTTGGCTTAGCTCGTCCTTGTCCCGTATAGCAGGGAGGGTGTTTGAGGGGCAAGAGGAGGGGGGGAGGGGGAGGAAGAAGGGGGGGAGGGGGATGAAAGCCAGTCTGAGGGCCAATATCAGTGACATCTTCATTACATCGACCACAATACCTTGATACCTGGGCAAAGAAGGAAGGGAAGGGAGGGGGAGGGGAAGGGGCGAGAGAGGGAAGGGGATGGAGGGAGAGAGAGAGAGAGAGAGAGAGAGAGAGAGAGAGAGAGAGAGAGAGAGAGAGAGAGAGAGAGAGAGAGAGAGAGAGAGAGAGTCAGACAATCAGACAAAGGTGGAGGGAAGGAAGTGCAAGATAAGACGAGAAGAAAGGAAGAGAGGGAGAGAAGGAGGGCAGGAGAGGAGGATGGGAAGGGAGGAAAAAAGGAGAGAAGGAAGGAGTCAACCCGCATTCCGGATCTTAGATGAATATAATTTTACTCGCTTTTTATTCTGGTCAGCAATAAATTCCTGCAAATCTCTATCATATCTCTATTCTTTATATCTTCTTTATATCCATTCTTATCTATTTCTTTTTTCCTTCTTATCTTTCTATCATATCATTAGTTCTTCCAATGGCTTTTATCTCTATAGTTTATTTTACCAATACAAAAAAATTGATTCTGTGTAAAAATTCTAATGTCTTTTTCAGGTGTTTTTGAGTGAGTGACTTGTTGTGAACAATTTTTTTCGTGTGTGGATCAAATCTTTCTCCACTCCCTCTCGCTCTTCATTAATTACTTGTTGCATCGCCCCAGTAACAAATGTCTCGTCTCTTTCTTACCTACAAAAAACTTACTTTCTTACTTAACTACTTATTATTAGATCCAGATTTATACCCGTAACGCAAGTATAGTTTTCCCATTCTTAACACCATGATTTTTGTTATATTTCTCTTTCATACGTTTAATTCCTTCTTATTTATATTTTCAGAAGTATACATCAGTGTTTTTAGTATGACTCGTTTAAGACATCGATAAAAATGAAGTACTGTTTATACCAAGGCTAAGGGAATTTGCCTTGGCCTTGGTTTATACTGTAATTAGGGTTTAACTGCATTGCTTTTGACGGGAGGCCTTATACTGCATTCTATGTTTGTGCTATTTTTTCTCTTGTACAGTACACCCCCCTTCTATGTAATCTCTCCCCCGTTTTCTTTAATAAGCCTGTAAACTTGTAAGCTTGAGGCCAGAATACTTTTAATTATCAAGTATATAGCAGTTTTATAGCGTCCTCGGTAGCCAGCCATTAACAAGTCCTCCCCCTCCTTGCCGCAGATCGCATTCGCTGGCTTTAGTGGCTTAATAATTGACCTCAGGACGTCCATAAGCCACGCCCAGGTCCCCGTCGCCCCGCCCACCACCCGCTCCGGCCTTCCCATTGGCGCTGGTTTCTCTTAGCGGAAGGAGCGTAAATATCAAATGACGAACTACCTTATTTCTCTTAAACCTCAAGTGTTAAACAAGTATCATTCCTCACATTATTAACTTATATCAATGTGAAATGAATGATGTATGTGAATTGGCCTCAGTTGTTTTGGTTGTGTGTTGTGGGAGTGTGTGTTGCGTCGTGTGAGTTGGTAGTTATCGTGTACGTGGCAAGTCGTGAGGGAAGCTGAAAAGTCCATCCTCTAAACCACGTGTTGGGTGTCGCTTCAGTGTGGTGTTATCGCTGTCAAGGGTTGGGATACTTCTATAGCCGCTCTTCATTACGTGACTGGGGGAACGTGGACGTCTTCGCATCACAGCGCTTGATTCTGCAAAGTCGTCAACCACTCAGAAGGAAAATCTACAATAACTCAAGTGCTGCTGTGATCAATTACATGGATTTCTACGTTACTTCTCCTGTCAAGACTGAAGAAAATATAACTATCTCTACGTCATGTTGATACGGATACTTTTACCTAAGAAGTTCATACATCAAGAACGCGAATAATATCGATGGAATAAGAGTCTTTGAAATGAAGCAGAGACATTAAGATTCACCCGCTGCGAAACGTGTGTCGACTTTGTGAACCTTGATCGTCTGAGCTCAACACACGCTCTCATCTCCAAGGAGCCCAGCCTCTTTGTTCCCTCATGATAACACGGAAGAGAACGCGGCTGTAGCTGATCTTAGGAGGATTATTGATCATTATTTTGTCTCTGTATTAATCATGTCTGTTCCTGTCTCGCGTTTCGGCTGATCGTGAAGCTCGAGACTGAATCACTGCTCGGAAACGTCCAATAGAAACTTTCACTCCTTCATGCTTACGATTGAGTGTGATTAAGCCTTATTAAATCTCAACGAAGAAACTAATTTAGAGAAAAAGAAGACTCTATACCAACTTTACAAGATTTATGTCAACGATCATAAGAATGCATTAACACGACAAGATCACGTCTCCATCAACCACATATTGTCAGTTATAAAAAATACATCATAGAAAAAGACATAGGAACAAAACCACATCAAAAGTAACACCAGGAATATATAGATACAATTCAAGCATTCCTCGAAACATCTAATTGGAAGAGAAAGGAATTGAGAAGAAAGAAGCAGTCAGTCAACTTGAGATTCAGACTATATAGAAGGCTACTGAACCACTACCACCACCACCACCACCACCACTAACTCCCTCCACCACCACTACTACCGTCCACCACTACTACCTTCCACCACTACCACTACCTTCCACCACCACTACCTTCCACCACCACCACTACCTTCCACCATCACCACTACTACATCCCTCCACCACCACTACTACCTTCCACCACTACCTCCCTCCACCACCAACCACTACTCATCCCTCCCGGCACATTACGCCTCAAAACATAACTTCGAGCCAAGTACAACACCCCATGATGCTGTTCGACACACTCATCTGAGTGGACCTCCAGCCTCCACCTCCCCCCCGGACCCCGCCTACTCCGCCTCCTCCTGCTCCCCCACCTCGCCCACCTCCACCCACTACCCGTGCCCGCCCGCACCCACGACCACTGCACCGTTCCTCGCACGCACCATGACGCAACAGGTACGAGAGAGATAGCAGAGAAGAGATGAGATTGAGAGAGAGAGACGAGAGGAGAGATGTTGAGAATAAATAAAACGGAGGAGAGAGAGAGGATGCCGAATCGCTATCTGTAGACTCACTTAGTTTTTCGAGTACAACTGCAGTGGTCACACACCCACAAGCAACGTTAAAAAAGAAGAAAGAGATACAGTGTTCAGACACGTACTTCTTATAGCTATCACTTCATTTACTATATAATTACTTCCCACTACAACTAAAAACATAATACTCAGTTCTAAACTACTTCTATACTACACTACTTACTACTACTACTACTATAACTACTACTACTACTACTAAACTAACTACTACTACTAACACTACTAAACTACTACTACTAAACTACTACTACTACTATAACTACTACTATTACTATAACTACTACTTACTACTACTATAACTACTACTACTATAACTTACTACTTCTACTACCACTATAACTACTACTACTTATACTACTACTACCTCTTATCACAAATATCACCATTATACACACACTTACGACCCTTAACCACCACAACCACCTTCTGCACCTTCAGGAGGACAGCTTGGTGGCGTCGGCGCTGCGGGAGGGGCGGCGGCGGCGGCGCGTGTGTCCCGTAGCGCAGGTGAGGCAGCGGCAGGCGGCCAACATGCGGGAGCGGCGGCGCATGTCCTCCATCAACGACGCCTTTGAAGGGTTGCGTGAACACATCCCCACCATGCCCTATGAGAAGCGGCTGTCCAAGGTGAGGGCGTGGGCGGGTGTTTGGGTGGATGGGTGGGTTTTGGGTGTTTGGGTAGGTGAATGGATGGATGGGTGGGTTGATGGGTAGGTGGGTTTTTGGGGTGGGTAAGTGGGTAGGTAGGTGGGTTTTGGGGTGGGTAGGTGGATGGATGGATGGGTGGGTGGGCGGTGGTGTCTGGTAATTGGAAAGAAAGTAATCAAGATATAATTAACGGAGACAATTACTGTATTTTAGGTTGGGTAAAGCAGATAGGATTGTTGGTTCTGTTACTTTCGATGCTTTGTTTTTCTTCTTTTTCTTATATTCGTTCGTTCTCTCTCTCTCTCTCTCTCTCTCTCTCTCTCTCTCTCTCTCTCTCTCTCTCTCTCTCTCTCTCTCTCTCTCTCTCTCTCTCTCTCTCTCTCTCTCTCTCTCTGTTTACCTTCACATTCACACACTCTCTCTCTCTCTACCCTTTTTACCCTCATACCCTCATTCCCACACACACAGGTGGACACGCTGCGCCTCGCCATCGGGTACATCACCTTCCTCTCGGACATGGTGGACACTAACCCGTCCCTCCAGTCGGACAGCCACGCCACTAACAGCAGCAGCAGCAGCAGCAGTAACAACAGCAACAAGATCCTGGTGAAGAGCTCTGTGGCCGCCTGTGAGTAGAGAGCTTGTTTTTGTTTTTCGGAGAGTTAGAGAGTTAGAGAGAGATGTGTTTTTGTTTATGTAGAGAGAATCTTGTTTTTGTTTTACGTAGAGAGAGAGAGAGAAGAGAGAGAGAGAGAGAGAGAGAGAGAGAGAGAGAAGAGAGAGACGTTTAGCCACGGATTTTTATGTCATCCTATTTACATTATCTTTAAAATGGAGTAGCGTTTGTTTAGCAGGTTTCATTCTCTCTCTCTCTCTCTCTTCTCTCTCTCTCTCTCTCTCTCTCTCTCTCTCTCTCTCTCCTCTCTCTCTCTCTCTCTCTCTCTCTCTCTCTCTCTCTCTCTCTCTCTCTCTCTCTCTCTCTCTCTCTCTCTCTCATTAAAGTATACATTTCCTGCAACTCCTATGTCTGTATTAATATTAAGGAAAAGGAAAAAATTATAACATCAACAGTTCCAAAAATAATATACACACACAGCCCCTATACGTCTTGAACCCAGATGTTGCGTCTTTGCAATGCTTTACCACACCAATTTGTTCTTAGAAGGTGTAGAATCTATTGAGGTTATTAGGGAACGAGGCCAAATACATGGAACGCGCTCACCATCCTGAAAATCATGCACGTTTAGCCAGTTTTCACCAGCTATATAATATCGAGAAGGGAAATGTGATACAGGGTTATTAATAGGAGAGTTAATAGAGGAGTTAATCAGTCCTATGATAATGCTCAGGAAATTGAGAAAGGATGGAGAAAACGGATATAGGAAGCGCGAGGATATAGGAAGGATATAGGCAACGGATATAGGAAGCGAGAGGATATAGGAAGGATATAGGCAACGGATATGGGAAGGACTACTGCTTTGCTAATCTGGACAGAACTTACGTGTATTGGTTAGTATGGTATAGAAAGATGGTGAATGGTTCTTCGTACTAAATGGGTTGTTAGTAGCCATTAACATATATCCCAGAAGCAGTGTATTAGTTAGTAGGTTGATGATAATAATAGTAGTGAGACTAACAATCATAATAGAAATAATAATAATAATTGTAGTAGTCAGTAATAATAAACTAACATACAATAGTAGCTTTCAATAGTAGTGGGAATAATGATAATAACAATGATAAAAGTAGTGGTAATAATAATGATAATAACAATGATAAAAGTAGTGATAATAATAATAATAACAATGATAAAAGTAGTGATAATAATGATAATAACTGATAAAAGTAGTGATAATAATAATTGTAGTACTAGTAACAATAATAAACTAACAAGGTAGCTTACTAACATAACCTTCCCATATGTGTGTGTGTGTGTGTGTGTGTGTGTGTGTGTGTGTGTGTGTGGCCGGCAGACGGGGACAGTGCCGAGTTAGGGATGGTCGGCGAGGAGAAGACGGAGGAACTCGTCTCCTTCACCGAACTGTCGTGGGCGTCGCAGAAAGAGGAAGTCATCAACGGCAGAGTCAACACCTCTCTCTGGACGCCCTCGCAAACCCTCGCTAACTGACACGCCCACCACCACCACCACCACCACGCCTCACCACCACTCCCATCTCCATCACCACCCCCACCACCACCACCACCACCATCACCATCACCACCGCCGACCTAAATTACTTCGTCCCCATTGCTTCCTTTGTTCCTCCTCTTCAGCATCTGTTTCTTAAGTCTGACGAAATTAAGGAAAGTGAACATTAAGGATAAAGAGATCATACGTAGAGAAACACAAGATACGTAAGAGAGATAAGGAAGATAAGAGAGATGGAATGGTATGTTTAGAATTGAGAAGGAGGAAGAGAGGATAAAGAGAGATAGACTAGTAGGAAGGAAAGCAGATGTGTAGACGTGTTTTATAGACTAAGGAAAGAAGATAAAACATTGAAAAGTAGGAATATGTTGAATATATATTAGAATGTGTATATTTGAGAGGAGAGAGAGAGAGAGAGAGAGAGAGAGAGAGAGAGAGAGAGAGAGAGAGAGAGAGAGAGAGATGCCCATATCTAGTCCTTGAATCACACTCCCTCCCTTCCTTCTTTCCCTCCCTCGCTCTTTTTTGCCTTTCCTCCGCAATTTATTTCTCCGGTTCTCTCTATTTCTCATCTCGCCATTCCTTTTCATTTCCCTTTTTGTCACTTCCATTCCATCTCTTCTGTTTCATTTCCTAACATCCCTTTGTCTTATACCTTCGCTTCTTTTTATTCTTCCCTTTTCTCCCTTTCACTCCTCCCATTCCTCATTGTCTCCTCCATTTATTTACCTTATTTTGTCTCCCCG
>JACEEZ010024884.1:60000-97500 GCA_016584305.1 Chionoecetes opilio | reverse complement strand
GGTTTAATAGACGTTGGTTGGTCATTTACCGCGCGGGCGAGCAGTGAAGGGGGGTAGGTGAAGGGTCCTCCGGTGTTTGTGGTGCGATGGTCCCAGCTGGATGTGAAGTGTTGATCCTGCACTCATGTACCCTCCCTTGCCCCTGTGCCCACCCTTGTTCTTGCCCCTGCCCCACCCTTGCCCCTGCCTCACCCTTGCCCCTGCCCCACCCTTTCCCCTGCCCCTGCCCCACCCCTGCCCCACCCATGCCTCTGCCCCCTTGCCCTTGCCACAGTCCCGTAACAGGCGCACTTTAAACATATTTTCCTACGTGCCATACATATTGTTACTCTTCCTGTTCCTTTCCGTGTCTTCATCTCCTGACAAAACATTCTTCTCCATAGTTTTCTTAAGTCACAGGAATCGTAACATTGCTATAAGTATCTTCTAGTAGTATAAGTAGTATTGTAGTAGTATAAGTATAGTATTGCTAGTAGTATAAGTAGTATTGCTAGTAGTATAAGTAGTATTGCTAGTAGTATAAGTAGTATTGTAGTAGTATAAGTATAGTATTGCTAGTAGTATAAGTAGTATTGCTAGTAGTATAAGTAGTATTGTAGTAGTATAAGTATAGTATTGCTAGTAGTATAAGTAGTATTGCTAGTAGTATAAGTATAGTATTGCTAGTAGTATAAGTAGTATTGTAGTAGTATAAGTAGTATTGTAGTAGTATAAGTAGTATTGCTAGTAGTATAAGTAGTATTGTAGTAGTATAAGTAGTATTGTAGTAGTATAAGTAGTATTGCTAGTAGTATAAGTAGTATTGTAGTAGTATAAGTAGTATTGCTAGTAGTATAAGTAGTATTGTAGTAGATAAGTATATGTAGTAGTATATAGTATTGTAGTAGTATAAGTAGTATTGCTAGTAGTATAAGTAGTATTGTAGTAGTATAGTATATTGCTAGTAGTATAAGTAGTATTGTAGTAGTATAAGTAGTATTGCTAGTAGTATAAGTAGTTATACTCATAGTACCTTCCATTACCTTTGTTATACTCAGTCGAACTTAATCATTTAGTAATCCATTAAAAAAAGACGGTCGTGACCCTTCATGAACAAAAGATTCTGTATATAATCATAAATAGGGATCTTACTTGATTTTTTACGAACTTGTGTAACCAAAACGTAAAATTTTCTAGTCCCGCTTTGCTGCTCCTCGCCATATCAGCCATATCATATCGGGAGGTTTTACGCGCCTATATTTTGAGACAGGCTGTTATTCCTTGATTCTTGAAGGTTTAATTAAGTTGCAAAGTTCATTTTTCGCCCAGTGTGGTTCACGTGCAATTTTTCCTTCATAAGTATAGTACTGTTTAGGATTGTTAAGTCAATGTAATAATATTTCTCTCTCTCTCTCTCTCTCTCTCTCTCTCTCTCTCTCTCTCTCTCTCTCTCTCTCTCTCTCTCTCTCTCTCTCTCTCTCTCTCTCTCTCTCTCTCTCTCTCTCGTGGAATATTGCTATAGGAAAAAGAAAAGAGAGAGAGAGAGAGAGAGAGAGAGAGAGAGAGAGAGAGAGAGAGAGGAGAGAGAGAGAGAATGCGTATTTTCCTGTAACACCAATACTTTACTCTTTCACTCTCCCCCTTTTTGTGTTCCTCTCCCCCTCTCCCTCTCATCCTCCTCCCTATCTCCCCCCTCCTCCCTCTCCTCCTCACCACGTGTCAAAATTAGACACTGTTGTTTCAGCTGTTAAATGTCCCTATTTGGTGTGCGCACGTACACACACACACACACACACACACACACACACACACACGTGGACATTAGTGCATACACGTGCCGATTGTCATATACACGGCCGTATGAAAGTATGCAAAAAACACACACACACACACACACACACACACACACACACATACGTGCACATGAGTACTTACACGTGCAGATTGTCATATACACGGCCGTATGAAAGTATATACACACACACACACTAACACACACACACGCACACACACACACACACACACACACACACACACACACACCACACACACATACGTGCACATGATACTTACACACGTGCAGATTGTCATATTTCACGGCGTATGAAAGTATATAAACACACACACACTAACACACACGCCGCACCACACACACACACACACACACACACACACATACGTGCACATGAGATACTTACACGTGCAGATTGTCATATACACGGCCGTATGAAGTATATACACCACACACACTGAACACACACACACACACACACACAACACACACACACAACAGCATACACTTATACATATACACACAAATCACATATTTACATATTTGCTACTGTTCATTTAAAGTTCAGAAGAAACCTTACCTCACCCCTACTTTTAACCGCGCGTACACACACACACACACACACACACACACACAGCGGGAGGGGAAACTCTTCACGCCCATCAGAGTAGATCAATTCTTCGACCAATGGAACCTTTGTGGAACCGGTGTTAATGTGTGTGTGTGTGTGTGTGTGTGTGTGTTTCAATTAAAAGCATATTAAGATAAAAAGGATTGTATTCACTTTGCACATGAGAGAGAATGTGAGAGAAAAAGAGAGAGAGAGAGAGAGAGAGAGAGAGAGAGAGAGAGAGAGAGAGAGAGAGAGAGAGAGAGAAGAGAGAAGAGAGAGAGAGAGAGAGAGATGTAAGAGAGAGAGAGAGAGAGAGAAGAGAGAGAGAGAGAGAGAGAGAGAGAGAGAGAGACACATACACACACACGCACACATGCAGGTGGCCTCACAATGGGTCTTCCCAATAAACACCTTTAGTCTCGTTGATTTATCGGGCAGGTTAACGAGGGTGGCAGGTAATTAAGGCAGGGTGTCCGGTAGGCGTTTAAAACACCCCTTAAGGACTGATTAGAGAGAGAGAGAGAGAGAGAGAGAGAGAGAGAGAGAGAGAGAGAGAGAGAGAGAGAGAGAGATAAAGCGGAAGTAATAGAAATTGATAAAGGAAAGGGAGGAAAAGAAACAGAAAAGGAGGAAGATGAATGAGAAGTTAGGAGTAAATTGGAAAAAAGGTGGTAATACGATAACAGAGAGAGAGAGAGAGAGAGAGAGAGAGAGAGAGAGAGAGAGAGAGAGAGAGAGAGAGAGAGAGAGCATTAAGTAAAAGTTGGTGTTGTGATAGATTATCGTTCCTCCACCGTCTTCAATATTGGCCTGTATGTTATAAAGAATAAGTCATAAGTCCTTCCCTTTTTCCTCTTCCTTCCTCCTCCTCCTCTTCCTCCTCCTCTCCTCCTCGTCGGCCGGAGCAGCTGAGTGAGTTTCCCATTAATTTCTCACTTTTATGCCCCGTTCATAACCTCTAATGAAGAACACTCAAAAGGTCGCTTAATACGTGCAATTTGTCTGCCATGGAAAATCGGGCTGTGTCGTTCCAGGGGGCAGGGCGTTCAGCTTGGCCCTCCTCCGTTTCGCTGGTCGCTGGCTTGCCTTACGCTCTTGTTTACTCCTATTCCTTACATTATTCCTCCTATTATCCTCCTATTTATCCTCCTATTTAGCCTCCTATTCCTATTATTCCTTTTCTTTATAATCGTGTTTACAGTAAAAAAAAAAAAATCTGTTCAAATAGGTGTTAAGATATTCCTATTTTTTACTTTATTATCTTATCACGTCGTATGTCATTCCTTGTTTATTTGTATTTGGGTAGTTAATACGTATATTTTTCTTCTATAATAGGTGGTAGGTTAATCCACCACATCGCCACAGAAAAAAGAGAGAAATCTAAATATGGAAAGGTATAAGTAGACGCAAGGGACGAAAAGTATAGGGATGAGGTTTCTATTTCATGTTTATTTGTATTTAGGCAGCTAATACATTCTTTTTCTTATATAATAGACGCTAGGTTAATACAACACAGTGCTACAGATAAGAAATAATGAGACAAGGCGTAAATGGAAAGGTATAGGAGATGAAGTGTGTGGAGGTGCGGTTCATCTGCGGGAGGAGAGACCGAGTATTGAGTGGAAACCGAAGTCGCGGGGTGGGTTGCGATGTGTGTCCAGGTGTGGTCACGGTGTGTCGCGCCCACTGATGGTGCTTGGGATGGGAGGGCAAGGGGAGGGGTGAACAGAGAGAGAGAGAGAGAGAGAGGGGAGAGAAGGATGGAGGGTGAACTGAACTCTCTCTCTCTCTCTCTCTCTCTCTCTCTCTCTCTCTCCATTCGTTTCGTGTCCTCCTCCCCTCTCCTTTCCCTCCCCTCTAAATCATCTCCCTCTTTAAATGTGGTCAACTAATTCTTTTTTTTCTCTGTATATATCACCATTTATAGAATTTCGAACATATTATATAATTCTACTCTTTAGTGTGTATTTAGCTGTAATTTTGTGCCTGTGTCATTATTATAGCATAGTGTGGAACTGTCGCCGATAGGAACTCTCGCCGAAACACCAACCCAGAACACTCGCCGACATTGGAACACTAGACAGCGTGTAAATTTTCGGCGACAGTTCAACTTGTTATATATGAAAAGAAAGCTAACCTAACCTAACCACATAACCTAGCCTAACTATTCAGGCTATTGTTGGTATTTAATCCCTGAATGCAGAAACACGGGTAATGGGAACACTCGCCGACGTAAAAAATAGGAACACTCGGCGAGTGTTCCTATCGGCGACAGTTCCAGGTACCCAAAATACGCCAAATAATCCTATTGCTCCTACTGCTGCTGCCACGGCTGCTATAACGGGTTCTGATCTTGCTAATACGTACTAAACCTCCTTATCTGAAAGTAAAAAGCATATACAAAATATTGACCTCCCCGGCTGGGAATCGAACCCAGGTCTCCCGCGTGACAGGCGGGGATACTATCCACTATACTACCGAGGACTAAGAGTTTTGGGCAACTTTAACTATAAACCCAACACTACTGCAACAACAGCTACTATTACTGCTGCTATCGGCGACAGTTCCAGGTACCCAAAATACGCCAAATAATGCTATTGCTCCTACTGGTTCCAATACTGCTGCTGCCACGGCTGCTATAACGGGTTCTGATCTTGCGGTAATTATGGAGGAGAGTTTCACGTTCGTTTTCAGAGACACCAACTACTTTTTCTTGGCCTACAATAGGTGCTTGTTCTAATGGTGCTAGTTTTATTTTGCGCAAACCCAAAAAAAAAAGAAAAAAAAATGAAACCTAACCTAACCTTATGTTTTAATGAAACCTAACCTAACCTAACCCAACCTAACCTAACCTAACCTAACCTAACCTAACTTAACCTTACAGGTTTTAAAGAAACCTAACCTAACCTTAACCACAAAATATACATTTTTTTTTTTTTTTTTTTTTTGGTTTACGCAAAATAAAACTAGCACCATTAGAACAAGCACCTATTGTAGGCCAAAAAAAGTAGTTGGTGTCTCTGAAAACGAACGTGAAACTCTCCTCCATATTAAACGATCTTGCTAATACATACTAAACCCAAGTCTAAAAGTAAAAAGTCTAAAACAAGTCTAAAAGTAAAAAAGCATAATTAAATATAAACATAAAAATTTGGACCTCCCCGGCTGGGAATCGAACCCAGGTCTCCCGCGTGACAGGCGGGGATACTATCCACTATACTACCGAGGACTTGGTGATATCTGGCAACTTTAAGTAAAAACCCAACACCACCACAACAACAGCTACTATTACTGCTGCTACTTCTTCCACTACTACAACTACAACTACCATTTCTAATACACATATAACAACCACCATCACCACCACTACGAAAAAAAAATATTTGTAGCTTTCTTACGTTCTAAAATCTGGGAACAAAGATGAAGAAGAAACAAAAACCTCGGCCACGAATCATTAAAATGGAAATATGTTAATCACGACTAACTGGATGACAGCATTATTACCTGCCCCCCCTCCCCTGTAAACGCCCCCCTCCCCCCCTCACCCATACACGCCCTCCTCCCCTCCCCCCTCACCTATACACGCCCCCTTTCTAACCTGCACATTAAGGTGGGAAGCAGGACATGTTCCCAACACGTGCCGCGAAGTCCGTGACCCAAATAGCCCATGACATTATATAAAACTAAAATTACGTAATAATGGATTGGCTCAGGGCACGAAAAAGACATTTAAAAAGCCCTTATTGTTAGTTCCAGTAAAGCGGATAGAAAAAAAAAGAGTTCTCGACTTAGTTTGGGTTGATAAGTTGAAGTAGATAAAATATTATTATTATTTTTTTTTTTTCGTAACTAAAAAAAAATTCGCCACACACAATATGAGGTGGATTTTCACTTTCATTTTCTACTTCCCTCTCCACACACCCTGGCCCCTCCACACACACCCTGGCCCCTCCACACACACCCTGGCCCCTCCACACACACCCTGGCCCCTCCACACACACACCCTGGCCCCTCCACACACACCTGCCTCCCACCCCTCCCACACACACCCTGGCCCCTCCACACACACCCTGGCCCCTCACACACACACCCTGGCCCCCTCCACACACACCTGGCCCCTCCACACACACCCTGGCCCCTCCACACACACCCTGGCCCCTCCACACACACCCTGGCCCCTCCACACACACCCTGGCCCCTCCACACACACCCTGGCCCCTCCACACACACCCTGGCCCCTCCACACACACCCTGGCCCCCTTCCACCCCACCTCAAGATATGCAACACCCAGGTACACACATAGTTGCAACACACCTGCGATTTGTATGAGACAGGTAAAACGTAAGTGTGTGTGTGTGTGTGTGTGTGTGTGTGTTTGACATACACTACATCTTTTTCGCGATAGGTAGTACGCTGGTAACTAATTAATGTTCTTACCTAAGTGTGTTCTAACAGGATGGTGTCAATTGAACATAAGAACATAAGAAAATAAGGAAGCTACAAGAGGCCGTGAGACCTACAAGTTGTAGTTCCTGTTACTTAATACATAATTATACCTACATCCACCTTTCATCCCCATCCATGAAATTGTTTAGCCTCCTTTTAAAGCTCCCTATTGACTCCGCACTAACTAAACTGTGATGAATGAAGGTATTATACACAAATGATTGCAAATATAATATTATTTCACCGCAATATAGACTCTTATATATTGTAAGTGGGTTTATGAGGACAGTTATTATTCATATTATTTGTTTTGTTGATAAATAACATTTGTCTGAATTTGTGGCGATCAAGACGTGAAGACAACACAGGTGGAGAGCCCGCCGTGCTTGTCTGTTTCTCAACCCGTCAGGGTGGCTCGGTTGGTAGAGCTGTGGGCTCGCGTGTAGCGTCCCTGCATTCGATCAGCGGTTCGAGCCCACCAAGTTCGTCCTGGTGTGGTGGCGCTTGTATAGTCAACAACCTTGTAGTTGGTACTTGCAAAGTGTCTAGATAGGATTAAAGTATCTTATCTTATGTCTGTTTCTCACTTTGTCCTGAAGACAAAGACCACTAGACCATGGCAGCGGGATGCACACACTACTGCATGCTTATAAATAATCATCTTTATATCTCGCTGCATTCTGTGTTTTTTTCCACTTCAATTTTTCTTCCTTTCCATTTCAATTTAAAGTATCTTTAACAAGGGCTCCTTAAAGATGATGATGAACTTCCCAGCCTGACTCTCATGTTCGTATATTTCATAGCTATTTGAGGTAGCATTTATATCAATGTCATTAACTATAGTTATCAACATCATCATAATTTTGAAAGGGCGCTTTCACTGGCGTATATAGCTAGGTATCTATCAATGGGGGGCACCTTGGGGAGCAATAGGCAAGCGAAGCTCATGGGCATTCTGATGCTACATAGAAGGGCATTGAGACATATCGTTAGTCACAGGTCTTAGCAGATTACGGCACTGAATACGGCAGCCATGGCCAGTGGGAGGGCACCTAGGGGGGCTCCGGGTTCTCATGGAGGGGGGGCACGTGCTCCCCCGTAGCTACGCCACTGGCTATAGCCGATCTGACGATATATAAGGTAGAAAGATAACTAGGCAACAGCCATTACTTTGCAGGGAGGACTAAACAACCTCAAATCACACGTAAACTCTCACTCCCTCCCTCTCCCACTCACAGTGGCGCCGCCAGGACATGGTGACTGGGGTGGCCAAGGTTGGACACAGATCTAGTTTGGGGTGGCCAATACTGGCCATGGCATAACCATTAAAAGAAATGGTTGAATTTTCATTAGATTTAGACTTCTGACTCAGACCTGGAGTGGCCAATGAGATTTCAGATCCGCCACTGCCCACTCATTCCTCTCACTCTCACTCTCTCCCAGCCCCTCCCTTTCTCTCTCTTCTACCTGACGCTGCAGAAATATGAAGAAAAGCAACAAAATAAAGCGTTGTTCAGCCAAAAATCATCTCCTTCCTCCTCCCAGCTGCCTGCACACACGTCCTGCCACCTCCCGGCTCGCTCTCGACTGTCGCTCGTACCGGGTTACTCAAATAACTCAACTCTGCTTCGAAACCCCAAACCTTTCCCTTATTTCCTTCTCACGCCCTTGCCTGTTGATCTTTGACTAATAATTCTTGACCTGTAACGTTATCTAAGTCTTAAATGTTAGTAAATGTGAATTAGCAATAGTGTTGGCATAGTTTTGTAGTATGTTTTTTTTAAGTATATATTGATAGGGTTCGTTAGTGCTTCGAACTCGTTAACAACGTCGCAGAGGATTGAGGGTAAATATCATTATCATTTTTTTTTTTTTTGCTACATAATTTGTGGGTTGTTAAAGAGACTGGATTGCTTTGTTAGCAGTAGCGTAGTTAGGTATCTATCAATGGGGGCACCTTGGGGGGCACAGATGAGTATGGGGGGGCACTAGGCAAACAGCCGCTCCGGAGCTCACGGGCATTCTGATGTCACACAGAAGGACATATTCTAAGTGGTGATCCGATCAGTGGTGAGTATTAGAGCATTATACAGAATACTGCAGCCGTGGCCAGTGGAGGGCCACCGGTATCTGCCCCCCCCCCCCCCCGTAGCTACGCCCCT
The DNA here is from genome assembly GCA_016584305.1 of Chionoecetes opilio. Classification (NCBI taxonomy): domain Eukaryota; kingdom Metazoa; phylum Arthropoda; class Malacostraca; order Decapoda; family Majidae; genus Chionoecetes; species Chionoecetes opilio. The sequence continues at coordinate 88,507 of JACEEZ010024884.1, read as the reverse complement.
GCAGACATTGTGCCTACAAGTGTCCACCTTGCAGTCCAGCAACTCACTATCAACATCACTACATAATACTGACATTGGAAAAGATTAGCTGCTGTGCATGAGTCAATTGGTAGTTATGTCCTCCGGTTTGTTGTTATTAATTCTTTTCAGCATATTTGCCTTTAAAACTTGTATATGTTATCGGCACACTTAATTACTGGCATTGTATTTCACTGATCTGAACAACTTTATTGAATTTCTCCATCATTCTATATTGTGTTTTGACATAATTTCTTACTGTCTCTTCTTATATGTATGTATGTGCGTAGATGTGTATGTGCATGTGTGTGCGCCAAATTAATGAGCTGTGTGTCAATAGTCATCTATAGAGCATCAGTTACTTGCCAAACGACCAGGAAACAGTAATTTACCAAACTAGTCAATAGTAGCGCGGTGCCTCGGTTCTCCCTCCCTCCCCACCCCAGTGCCATTAACTAGACTGTGGGAGGGGAAGGGCGGCAGACGGTCTCTCCTGCTCACACCCAGGAGGTTAGTGATTGGCCAAACGCCTCCCCAAGATCGCAGGTGATTGGCGGGCTCCTCATCACGCGGCATTGTCGTCGGCTCGTTAAGGGTTGTGTAATCGGCTCCGGGATCTTCCAGTTTTGTGAGCGATGCGAATCAGTGGTGAGCCGATGCTGTGTGCGGGAGGGCGGCTGTGCGGGGCGCGGGTCTGGGTTATTTTTGTCTTATTTTTGTGTTTTGGAGTGATTTGTTGGCTTTCTGGGCAGTGTGTGATGCCCCCAGTAAGTTTGAATTAATTCTATTTCAGTGTTTCTTAACCTTTTCACCACCACGCCCCCTTTACCAGTGGGTGCTTACCTCCATGGTAAGGTAAGGTAAGGTAAGGTACCCTTACTTCAACCAAAATATTTCAAAATAATCCGGTATCAAAAAGAAAAATTGGTAAATTGGTACTTTCAACCAGAAATTGAGTAAGAGGTCAAAAGTACTCTTTTCACGTATATTTTGATATTTTATCGTATATTTTAAAAATCGTCGGAAATGCCTCATTTTGCAGTTATCCATACATATATACATTCTCCATAAAAAGCCTGGGGACCCGTCGGGAACGCGGGGTTATGTGTGGGGAAAGTGGAAAAGTTTTATTGATAAGATAGTATAATATTATGCGATACATTACCAATAAAATCTGCGGAAATGACCTACATATTCCTGGAAAAAATCTCTATAGTAACTACAACGATAAAACTGCAGTTTAATACAATACATGGACATTGGTTACGTAACTTGACAAACTGGGGGGGCTGCGCCCCCAAGACTCCCGCTAGTTCACTAACCTAAACTGGACGTTGGTTGAGTAGCCTAACCTAAAGCAGGGATAAAGCGAGGATAACTGCAAAATTATGCATTTGCGACGATTTTGAATGTGATCATGTTTACCACATCAAAATACTTAGGAAAAGAGTACTTTTGACCACTTACTCAATTACTGGTTGAAAGTACCGAAAAACTAAAGAAATGCGTGTTTTAACATTGTTATTCATGAACATAATTATTCATGAACACCTTGCATAAACCCAGCAAATTTAGTTTGATCACATTTAATATAATGATAATAACAATGATAATAACAATAATAAAAACAATAATAATAATGATAACAATAATAATATTAATACGTAATAAATAACAAAATATATTGCATTAATCTTCGGAGTTAGTGAAACCTGGCAAGGCGTCACCGCAGAGTTTTTCCCCCGTTTTTTCAGCCCCACACTCTTCTCTGTACCGACCTCCTTCGCTCATCCTCGCGCGCGAGCTTCATGTTAAGGCGAAGGCCGAGCTTAAAGTTAAATATTGACAGTTCTTCCTTTTTCTCTCTTGGGTCACGCCCCCCTAGGTAAATACCCACACCTAGGTGAATACCCTCGCCCTCCTAAAGGGGCGCGCCCCCCAGGTTAAGAACCGCTGTTTTATTTTATATCTTTTTTTATTTTTCGTCCCATGCATGTGCGTGCATGCATATGTGTCTGTGTGTGCGTGTGTGTAAAAGCGTCTCTCGCCTGTCCACAACCAATAGACTGAAACTATCATGAAAATGTGAAGAAAATTATAATTGAAATAACAATGTATGATATCAATAATTACTAAAGTATTCATATAGTTTTTATGTGACTGACAATATCTTTGAACTTACAGACGCAGCTGTGAGTGTCTCGTGAAGCCTGCAGACGAACCTGAATAGTTCGAAACCAAACAACATAAGAACATAAAAACATAAGGAAGCTACAAGAGGCCGTGAGACCTACACGGGGTGGACAAGTCGTCAGTCAGTTTCCTTTTGGATCGTGGGTTGTCAGGTGGTCTCACAAAGCATTCCAGTGATCCCGCCTCCTGCAATGCAGGTGAGTGTGAACTAGACTTATCTGTTTAAGCATATATACTGTTTTTGCCATGTATTGTATAGGGTCTGGAGCATTTCATTGTCATACACTGGAACCAGCGTATACCTTGCTAAACAAAATCAAAGATATATAAAACTTGATTGGTTCTAACATAATGCAATGTCGATATATTTTGGCATCCTTGCATAGGTTTGTACGTGGTAGTTACGTGTGTGTGTGTGTGAGCATGAAAGGACTAGTTGGTTTGATCGTCTACTAGTGCCAGGCAACATAGACCATATGACAAAAATTTACCTTAAAGGAGTAAGAAAAATAAGACTAAGGTTTAAGCATAAGGAAAAGGATATTGTTGATTTTCAACATTTATTATGAAGGAATATAATTATAATGGAAAATAGTGATAGAAGGAATCAAAGAACAGCTGAAGCACCTAACGATACAATGACATGGCAAACAAGAGGAATAGTAGTTAATGTAATCTTGCTACAAAAGACAAGGTGAATTTTTTTTTTAATTTTGTCAGAATTTATTAATGACAAAAACATTAAATTTTATTATCTAGTTAACAGATCACGTAGAGCAAACTTACAATCGCCTTATATTACCGCCTACATATTATTACCGCCTACATATTATTATATTACCGCCTTATATTACGAGAGCTGCTTGGTATGGGAAAGGAGCCTGCATGGGAACTCGCGCGTGGTGACCCCCGTGAGTGGCGTCGTAGGGTGGGCGAGGCGACGCGCCCCAGCGTATGCCCCCAATGATTGATTGATTGATTATATTACCACTTATAATCTGCTTGGTACACCTCTAAAAGGGATGGCCATAATAATGTAGATATATCTATGTATATCTACCTTTATGTCCATAGTAACTAAAGAGTTCTGTAATCTTTGGTTTTCAAAAGTCTGGATACCATTGAACCCCACCCACAATGAAAGGATGGTCTGTGTGCATGAATAGCAAGCAGACAGAAGGACCAGCTTATGTTAAGAAAACCAAGATTATTCGAGAATCATGCTAGCTAGAAATTATTTAAAATTGATGGAAGGATAGCTACCTACAGACAATGATGGTTGCGGTAATTTTTACAGATCTTCTTCAACAGGTAGTATATTTTGTTTTTGTTCATCTCTGCTGTCTTCATTTTCACTTTCGATTCTTCAACACTTTTCTATTAGCTACTTGTTCATTCTTCTCCTTCATCACCATTTCCTTCTTGTCTTTTAGTTGCGGCATGTCATCGTTGATGCTGTATTTCGGTGCATTCTCCAAGGGCTGAAAGGTAATAGTAAGAGTTTTAGTGAACATCTTAAAATCAAGTTGGTAAAAAAACAGAGCTATCTGGAAGGATATTTTTTTATGTAATGAAAAAGTGATAAATAAACTTGGCAAATGGTTCTATGGCTAACAGAATCTCTCTTCAAAGGCAAAAGTACATGTCCATAACACAGCAATATACAGCAAACCATTCTGTAGTACAATTCCCATCAGTGAAGGTTCACTATAACAGTGTGAAATATGATTACATATATTCCAAAACCTTAGCAACAAGATAACTTGGGTTTGGCAACACAGCAACCAAGAATTTGCCTAAATTTGTGAAATTGACATAATATTGCGTATAATCGTAAGCACATTTCGGAGTTCATTACAATAATCAACCTGGAAGTGAGTGCCGGGATGGTGCACACATGCAGTACTAATGAGGCAATGGGCTAACAAATGCAGGCATTTGAAACTACCGAAATCAAATTTTACATTTTGTATCATACTTTATATCAGCTTCAAAATAGTATGTGGAGTACTTTTATGAAGGAAATCTTAATAATATACATCATATACTCAATGTAACTTTGAATGACAAGAATAAAAGGCTAATTACATAATCAGAACATACAACAGTCATCAAACTTTATCCAGATAATGATATAGAGAAGAAGACTTTCTTTATTACATAATAAACTCACTCACACATATCTCTTTCTGCCACCCACCACACACAATTGTGGAAATTGCTTGAGAAAATAACATCAACTAGTTGTTCTCACATGTTTGATGTGCCTGTAGTACACAAATGGGGTGCTTTAGTATTATTTTGATATAACTATTTTATGTTCCTTAAAACAATACAATGAATCAAAACAAACATACACTGAATGGTTCTACACGTTTCAGAGTTGTTAAAATTATTGTTAGTACTATAGGCAATCATTGTCTTGTAATCCTTTGTGTAGTCCTGTTGTGGATGAGGTTGATTAGGGTGGGCTGGAAACTTTTCTAGATTTGTATGTAAACTGTATTAGTGTTTCATATCATTATGTTCTTAAAGGTTAGGGATAGGTGAGAAGCAGCTGTGTTGTATCAGTGGTAAGGGAATGGGTGTGAAGGCAGGAGGAGCAGGACACGGGTACTGATGCAGGTTCATGCCATGGCAGTAGCAGCAAAGGCTTATGTATGTTAATAATATTATATTCCAGTGGCTAGCAGGACGCAGAGAAAGCTGCATGTACTAGTTTGTAAAAATATTTATTTACTCACTGATAGCAGAACTATGCATATTCATACAAGTAATAAGGCCATACACAGGCAATTAGAATATTTGTAAGTGTGAAAGTATGCAAGCACACATTACATTCATTGTTATTTTGTTGTCAATATCATGCTATACTAAAACTTTTTCAAAGAAAATTATTATAAATTGTGATTCCCTGAGTAAATATGTGCACGAGAAATATAAAAGAAATACAAGAGACATACAAATATCGATCCATAAGAGTAGCAATCTTGAAGTTTTATTGTTTTATGGAGTTTGTGCTGAAGTTCAGGAAGCTGAAAATTGTGTTTCTTATTCTGTTATTCAATGGTTTAAGAAATCTTTATATTACCTCTGAGATGATACATGATGTATACCTCAGGGAATTAAGATTAAATTGTCATAAGGCTTTCAATCAATAATAATTTTCTTAAACTGATCTAGGCAAGTCAAAGCCTTAAGCTGAAGTCGACATGATCACACGACTGCTTTTGGCATCATTCTGGAAGAGAAGGTGAAAAGAAATGTTACTACCTGAGAAGAGTATGTAAATATTAATTGACTGTAATAATCTCAAGCTCTTTACATCAGCTTTTGAAAGTGACTGACAAATGTTTGCATTACTAACCTATCAAAAGTTTACAGATGAAATGCCATCAACCTTTGTTATGCATCGATGGCTGAGGAGTGGCTTGGCATCCTTTAGAAGCTGGATCAGGTCTTCATGTGACAGTGGGGTAAATATTCACACTTATGTAGAATGTTCACATGTTGAGAATTATGTTAGTCAGGCATACCATCTACAGATTTGCAGTTTAGTTTGCAGATGTGGAAAGTGAAGAGGGTTTAGCTGTGCTCTTGTATCTCTGTGTCGCTGTAGAGATGCTGTCATGTTCGCTGCTGCTGTTTCCATCACTGTGTTGTTCGTGCAGTTACGTACTACAGTTAGTTGAGGTAGTTAAGTGACTTTTTTCTTGCATCTTTTCATTTTGCACTTTTTCTATTTTCACTTGCATCACAGGACACTAGCTTTAATAACTTAAGTCAACCACCACCTCCCAATGTTCCACTGGCTGGCAGGTTGGTGAGAGAGTCAGCTTTTACAGTTTATCCACAAAGTAAAGTTTGTAATATATCCTGGGTGGCACAGTGCACATGACCCATGGAGAAGACTGAATATTTCTCACTTGTTCAGTTGCTGTAGAAACTGTTCGTAGAGGCAGTGAACAGTGATGCTCTAGTGGATGCTGAGTTGTTGTGAGAAAGGATTACAAGGTCAAAGGTATTACATGACGTGGTGTCAAAACTTTTATCTCTAACGCCCATTTCTAAGAACTCCCTCAAGGGGATGGCCGTGACAGAAATCTCCATGTATTACTGTCCTTGCGCTCTCACCCTCGCATTCCTCTCTCGACCCTTTCTCTCACATGCTCTAGCACTGTCATCCCATTTCACTGGGAGTCGTCCTCTAGTACCTACAGTATTTACTACAGTAAACTCTCGCTTCAACAAACTGATTGGGGAAGGAGGTGACTTTATACACTAGTAAATACTATACAAAATCTGTTATATCCAAGGGATCCAAACTTTTCGCATATAACAAACTTTGTTCGTTATATGAGGTGAAAGTTCACTATTTCCGACCATTTCCATGTATAATAAACTGCTCATTACATTAGATGAGAGTTTGTATACTTGCATACTTGCAGCCATCACAAATACTGCATGTATATAGGGAAATCAAAACAATACAGTACTTACATACTGAACCGAACCGAACCCCACATTTACTGAACGTTTTCGGTAAATCCCCGCATATACCGGACTGGCGGAAAAAGTTAGTTAAAGCCGAAAGTAGTTATAGAAAGGTCTGTAAAAGCAAGTATTTACTGTACATTCATACCTACTCTCTGTCATCTCGCTTTCTGCCATTATTTCTATATGACCAAACCACTTACGTGCTGCATTTCATCAGACCCCTTCAGCCACTCCACATTTCCATCCCCTCACCTTCTCCTTCAGTTTTCAACATTTCAACTGTGATGCTATCTAAGCCTGCTACAGTCACTTACAATTTCCAGATGTTTAAAAACTATTTTTTTCTCTTTTTTTTTTTACCATGTTCCTGAACCTTTCTTTCACTCCTATCTATGTACGTAACTTTTCCTTGATTCTTTGTTGATTGAAATAAGCAGCACAGTCTTTTTTAATATTCTTGATCTCTCTCCCTCACTCTTGCATCATTCTTCCATTTATAATTTATTCTTTACTTCATTCTCCTCATTACTTCATCACGTTTCCTCTTTCATTCTACCTTGCCACTCAAATGTTAGCTGGAACCTCTCCTCCATCCTCCTCTCACATTCCGTACATTCTACATCTTATCTTTATTTTATCAACTTAAAGCATTTTTCTGATGGTCTTCATATGTATCTAAAGTTTTGTTTGAAAAATTTAATGGTAAGATGAGGTCACCATACTCCACATGTTTGATATGCTACTATAGGACTTGTTACTGAGCAATGTTCATTCATTCCATCTCAGAGAACTTTCTGTACTTGATTTTCAACTCATTGGTATTTTGCTTCAACCACTCCACCCTCCACAGCTCACCTGACACACCTTTGATAGATGCTTTAACATCTCTGCATGGATACCTTATTCTACTATGTTCCTCATGCACTTCATAAGATATTTAATTTCAAATCGTTAAAATCAATTCATGCCTCATTCTACATACATATATTTTAGCCATACATAATCACAAGTAACTTTATGCAGTAAGAGGAGCTTTGTATACAAGTTTTTGCATAGGATTATACTTTTATTCAGCAAGTTACGTGGATATAGGAAACGCCAGGTGGATAGCAGGCAAGGTTTTATTACACAACTCTAGATTCACACAGCAGACAAAGGTGCTGCGTGCTCAGGGATCATTTCTACATGTCATGCTTACAGTTCAACGAAGAGAAATTTCTGTGGAATTAACCAACTGAACAAAATACTTAATGTGATGTAATTAGCTTCTAACAGACAGGTATGCTAGCCAATTATGATTTGTGACTGTAAATAGGCTGCTTTCTAGGTACCTCTTGGCATCCCCAGATAGTATAATGGTGTGGGGAGGTGATAGTGGGTTATTTTTTGCCATTTTGCTTCTTAGCTCGCTGTACAAGTAAGCACTTCAAATATATTTACCCTCATAAACATATTCTGAGGTCAGCATGGAAAGGATGGGACTTTGCGTACCTTTGAGACCACTGGTGTATCTTGCAGGGTCTGTGAATAGGTGGCCGAGGCAACTGCTGGGGAGACGGCCGGTGTTCCTTGCAAGTCCTTTGAAGAGGTGGCAGTGGCAGCTTTTGGAGAGACATTTGGTGTTCCTTGCAAGTCCTTTGAAGAGGTGGCAGTGGCAGCTTTTGGAGAGACATTTGGTGTTCCTTGCAAGTCCTTTGAAGAGATGACAGTGGCAGCTTTTGGAGAGACATTTGGTGTTCCTTGCAAGTCCTTTGAAGAGACGACAGTGGCAGCTTTTGGAGAGAATTGTGTCTGCAAGTCTGAAGAGACGACGTGGCAGCTTTGGAGGACATTTGTGTTCCTGCAAGTCCTTTGAAGAGATGACAGTGGCAGCTTTTGGAGAGACATTTGGTGTTCCTTGCAAGTCCTTTGAAGAGACGACAGTGGCAGCTTTTGGAGAGACATTTGGTGTTCCTTGCAAGTCCTTTGAAGAGATGGCAGTGGCAGCTTTTGGAGAGACATTCGGTGTTCCTTGCAAGTCCTTTGAAGAGATGGCAGTGGCAGCTTTCGGAGAGACGTCTGGTGTATCTTGCAAGTCCTTTGAAGATACGCAGTCATAGTAACAGCTTGTGGTTGTTGCTGTTGCTGTGTACCATGGGAAGAAGCAGCAGTAATCCAGACATATGGCATCCCAACCAGTGAGCTCAGGTGCTTACTTTCAGGTAGGAATTTTTGACAAATGATGTAGAATCTCAACAAGATCCTCGTGTTAGCAAACCAGACATAGGTCATCACACTCACTCCCTGTCTGCCTACTGATTCACCCATGCTCAATACAGCAGTGACCACATGCCGTCCTGTACCAAACATCTTTGTCACTGCTATAAAGCTAGCTTGTTTTGTAACAGTCACTGCTTTTTTGGTTGAACTTACTCCGCTACTAAATACTGAACTGCCTCCCCTAGCCACTCGCCCCAATGTACGCACACTCCACTCCCTCACCTCTTTGATAATGCCTCTTACAATCCCATCAACTATTAACACACTGTTTCTTACCAGCACTATGTTATATCTCCATACAGCAGTCAAAATATCTACACCATTCCTTGCCATTTCCACTCCATTCTTTGTGATCTTATTTGCCATATCCACAGCGGGTATCCACAGTGGCCCGGCTGGACTTGAACACATAATACTATGCACCCTGCCTGCCCTGTCAATCACCAATGCCCATACTGTCCCTGCCCTTGCTAACACATTGGAATGTATGACGCTCATCCTGTCAAGCGCCTCGAGCCACGAGTCTTGGCACATTGATACACTTCCACTAGCATAAACTTGCTTCTTTAAATTGACTTGCCAGTCCACAACCAGGCGCTGAGTGAATTCAACCTGAAAGGAGGAAAAAAAGAAGTCAAATTTAACTTAAACAGAGAGAAAAACAGAATTAAACATTAATATACCATAATGGCATGAGTCTGAGCTGATTTTTGGTTGTAAAAATGCATCTCAATTTTTATAATAGGAGCGAGTGGGAAAAATTGGATTATTTCATACATTTATGCTGAACACATTATTATCCAAGAATGTAACTCATGCGTGAAATAGGGTGCAAGACTACAAGAGACCTTATTCCCAACAATCTCTGTGGTTAACTGTAGGTAATGAGTCGGCTCTATAGAAAGTGTCTGGTCATTTTCATGGTGTACCTTGAAATACACCGTGCAGCTTTTCAGTGGATAAGAAAATAAGTGCATTACTACAATGTTGAGGTGCAATTAAAATTTTGACTACATTTATAAAAAACAACAACAGCCGGGTACCTGATATAGATTTAGTTCCCCTCATTACTAAGTAGTCACCTGGTGCAGCGATACACCTGGTGCAGCAATACACCTGGTGCAGCGATACACCTGGTGCAGCGATACACCTGGTGCAGCAATACACCTGGTGCAGCGATACACCTGGTGCAGCAATACACCACCCTTATTGTTTTTGCCATGACTTGAATGCTCTCTGGCAGTCCTGTTCTCTAAGCATGTTAAACACCATCTGCAGTTTGCAATGGATCTCTTCTACTGTGTCAAAATGGCAACCATTCAGCTTCCATCTGGGTTAAGAAGATCTTGGAGTGAGCCAAAGACTACTCTATACTGGACTTGCTACTCATTTTGGGCTATTTCCAGTAGAGGCCAGTTTTGCGATTCCTGACATTTTCGAACATCACTCCATTTTCCCTTCCTAATGTTTATCAGTATAAATGATATACCGTTATCTTCGTAAATGTTTGTTCTATAATATTATAAAATAAAAAAAATAAAATACACTGAAGAAATGCCATTATGAGAGAGTGAAGAAATATGCATGAACTTAATATTCACTTAAACTCTTCGCCATTTAATATTTTGCGAGAAAACATTTTACATGAAATGTATCAATAGAAACGGAATGTTATTAACTTTCCATTGATATATTTAGTTCTCTGATAAATGAATTAGTACTATTCATAAATTAGCGTTAACTAGATAAATAACCCATCAATCGGGAAAATTACCAGATTGATGATGTTATTTATTTAGTTAATGCTAATGTATGCGTGGTTCTAATTCATTTATCAGAAAACTAAATATATCTATGGAAAGCTAATAAAATTCCCACTTCTATTGATATGCTGCATGTAAAAAGTCTTCACCCAAAATATTAAATGGCAAAGAGTTTAAGTGAATTAAGTTCAAGCATTTTTCTACAGTTTCATGATGACATTTCTTTAGGGTATTTTACAGTTTTTTATTTGATAATATTATAGAACAATAATTTACGAAGATAATAGTGTATAGTTTATAATGATAAACCAGTCTACTGTATTCATGGAACACTTTTTTACTTGCCGATCCGATTGATGATGTTAGTTTTTAGTTAATGCTAATTTATGCATGGTGGTAATTCATTTATCAGAAAACTGAATATATTGACGGAAAGCTAATGAAAATCCACTTCTATTGATATGTTAAATCTAAAATGTTTTCTCGCAAAATATTAAATGGCGAAGAGTTTAAGTGGATATTAAGTTCATGCATATTTCTTCACTTATAATGGCATTTCTTTAGTGTATTTTAGTTTTTTATTTGATAATATTATAGAACAAACATTTACGAAGATAACGGTATATCATATATACTGATAAACCATAGGAAGGGAAATGGGGGTGATGTTCGAAAATGTCAGGAATCGCAAAACTGGCCTTCACTGGTCATGGGTGGGTTGGCGCGGGGCACTAGTAGCAAGTCTAGTATAGAGTAGTCTTTGAGTGAGCATTTGGCTCTCTGCAACTACTTCTTCCCCTAGATTAATTTCAAGCTGAAGGGTCAGTCAACACCATGAAGGAGATCGATTGTGAATCTCAGATAGTGCTTGACATGCTTAAAGAACAGGACTTCCAGGGAGCATTCCAATCCCATCAGAAGCACTGGGACGGGTGTAGTGCTGCACCGGTGATTACTGTAGTGGAGATGGCAGACATAGTCTAACTAAAAGTGTAATCTCTGAACTTTTTGACACACTTTTGATGATTAGCTACATGTAGTAAAGCACTTTTCTTTTATCCACTGAAATGTTGGCACCATGAACTTCAGGTTTTTAGACTTAAATGAAAATGACAACACTTTCTATGGAGCTGAATCTTTACCTACAGTAACAACAGAAAGTGCTGAGAAGAAGGTCCCTTGTCGCAGTTAAGGATTAATTTTGAGCACTCTATCGAGTTGGAGCCAATTTGCTGGAGGCATTCTCACAAGAGTTGTAAAATGCTTCCTCTGTCCTCAAGATAACTTTGCTGCCTTCTCTCGTAGTAAAGGGAGCGAGATGTCAAGAGGCCACTAGAATATAGCTGATATAAATCTAATTTTGGGCTCATCAAATTAAAGATATACACTATACAGCATGAAAAAAAAAAAAAAAAAAATGAAGTTTTGCCGTAGTTCAAGTTTTAAGGATGATAATCTTAAATGCCTCTGTTGCCCCCCAAGGTTCTGCGTCACAGCCTAGCCACCCACCAGGAGCCCCACGGTGATGTGCAGGTCATCAGGGTTCAGGGGGTCATCGTGGGTGACTTGGAGGACATCACTGATCTTGGCCTTCATCCGCTTGTGACACTTTTCTTTCAGCACCACAACCTGCACGCCAAAGGTTCCTCCACATTTATCTGGTGAGCAGAAACATGAGTATAGTGATTGGGATTTAAGTGTGGAGTAGGAAGAAGAATAGAAAGGAGGAGGAGGAAGAGAAATAAGAGATAGAGATAGGAATTAGAGAAAGAATGAAATTAGAGAAAGAAAGAAAATGAATGGGGAAGAGGATGAACACTTTTAACCTGTGATTGGGGAGGAGGAGGAGGCGGGGGGAAGAAGCATAACACTACCAGGATTTAAGTGTGGAGTAGGAAGAAGAATAGGAAGAGGAAGAGGAAGATAAAGAAATTGAATAGGAATTAGAGAAAGAGGAAGAAAATGAATGGGGAAGAGGATGAACACTTTTAACCTGTGATGGGAGAAATGAAGGAGGGGGGAAGAAGTAAACACTACCATGTAAGATAAATCGGCCCAACAGGAAGGACAGCAAACAAGAAAATGAGTGGCACGGAAAGACTGCAAATAAGGCAGCGGGAGAAAGAATAGGACACAATAGCATTTATGGTAGATTAATAAACAGTTGTTGGTGGGCACGATAATAGGATGCTTAAGGATATTGGTGGGCACGTGGATAGGATGCTTAAGGATATGAAGTGCTAAGGGGAGAAGTTTGAATAATTATGGCCACAAGAGATACAGAGCAGTCATAATAGTGACCTTAGAGCTACAAACATGGGCATGTCCCTTAAGTAATTCAAAGTTGCACCTGTATCCTTAACCCCTTCGCGCCCTGATCTTTTCTTTGCTATAGAAAATTGTATGTTGTCGTGCCATAAAATTGTAACTGAATATACCAAATTAGTTAGTTGACAAGGATACTAAATGGGTCATATCTATAAAATATTGCTTATATTCACTAAAAATCTTTTAATGGTACCCAAATTATAATGGAAATTACTCTCTGGGCCTCAAGCGGTTAAACCTGCAACTTATATTTTCTGCCCATTGGTAATCTACAGGTGACTTCCCACACCCACCATGGTCCACCACAACAAGCTCCAACTTCTCCACCGGCAGCAAGGTGTCGACTATGGCGTTGGCAGTGTTCAGGAGGCGATGGGCAGCTCCAGCCACAGCCATGCCAGCCTGTGTTCCTGCCACCACCCTGGCCTGTCAACAACATGCAACTAGAATACACCACCATCATTGCAAAGTGAATAATCTGCTCACATTGGTTTGATTAAGCTGACTTAGGATCTAGATAATTTGAGGTCTTGGAACTTGTTTTTACATCTATTTTACTTGATAATCTGAGGTCTATTTGTTTTGCCTAGGTTTCTGTTTTATATGTTAGCTTAGGTGTCAACAAACTTTCAGAACTTCAAAAGTCATAATGTCATATAGTTAATTTACAAAAAAGTTACCTACACCCTACCATCTACCTATAAAAGCATGACCACCAGCTTACCCTTTTCTTACAAACCATATTCACACAGGCACCCTCAACACCAAATCAAAGAACAGTGTTACTAAAAAAAGTACTCAAAAAAGATTCAAAGAACCAAAAACATGGTTGAAATCTGGCTATCTACCCTCCTAAAAAACGGACTACGGTACAATTTTCTGTTGTAATTCAGTGTCTTTTTGTCTCTCACAGTAGGTGATGATGGGAGACTTATTACTAGGCTGTCCACGAGAAATCACGGCTGCAGACGCAAGATTGGCTTGACTGACGGCTATTGTGGAATGAATACTACTGGAATGAACTGGTCTGAGGCAAAGATGAAGAATTGCTGAAGAGTTTCCCGAGATATGAAAGAATTTAAAGCATAAGAGGATGAGCAGTTCACAGCAGAAGACGAGAGACTGCTGCATCAAGATGGAGTGGAGGAGGTATGCAAGGGAATAATTGCAGAATCATCCATCATGGCGGTAGTATCGGGTGTAAAGGAAAAAAAAAAGTGGTTTTCTCAATAACAAATGCAAACAGACTGTTGTATTAGAAAAATAAAAAGTTTACTGACAAATGTGTTACATTATTAGTAGACAATTATGAACTTTGTAGTTCTAAATTATTTCTTTGAGACTGAATCTGTGCAAATTGCTGCTTAAACTACTTTAAGCAGCAATTTGCACATAGATTCAGAGAAAGAATTTAAAACTACAAAACTCTCGGGGCAGCTTTCAAGTACAATGAGTTTATCAAAACTTTCCTACTATATTTCGCCTGAAAACTTCTGACTGACTACTCCTCATCTGGCAAACCCCTCCTCACTAAATCATTGGACTTGACACATTTTCTCTCAAAGGCAAGTGGTAGCTCATTGGAAACGTATACTACTGGAATACAAAGCGTTTAATATATAGACTCACCGTGTTCATGGCCCGAGCAGTCACGGCATCGGACAGGGTGTTGGGTGGGAGGTCCTCGCCCTGGCCGGCTATGGTCTGCAGCACCAGGGCGCGGGTCTGACTCACCACCTGCCAACGAGGGGAGACTACTGATGATGATGTGCAATGGTCATAGTAATTGTCATCATACTAAAGGGCAGCTCCCATGGTTATAATTTTCAACTTTTGTAAACTCATGACACACTGTCAAGCTATTAGCAGCAACTTGTTCCCAGAATACTAGTGATGCCTTGAAATGATTAACAAGTCATCCTTTGGAACAAACCCGAGGGCTAAATATAATTTCTGCATCTTTCTATTGCTTACTTCACTCAATGTGGATGTGTCAAGGTGACAGCATTGAAGTCAATCAATTCATTATTACTGATTTTCTTAATAATCTAGATAAGAAAGGCAGCAACAATTGTTGATATTAGTGCAGATATTTTAAAAGAGCAGGTGAGGTGAAAGAATAATGCTAATGCATCAAAAGCACCAAAGGCATTTACTGCAACCACAAACCCACTACACTACATGGCAAACCACCCTCACACGCCAAGAAACACACCCTCACACGCCAAGAAACACACCCTCACACGCCAAGAAACACACCCTCACACGCCAAGAAACACACCCTCACACGCCAAGAAACATCAAAACAACACCAAGCACATATAACTATCAAACACTTATATTATTATCATTTCTGCCTTGTTCTTCCCAAACTGGCCTTCAGAGGCATATCCATACCCAGATCACCTATTGGTCCATCCAATTACTGAAGGACAACAACACTCAGATGCTTGCACGATCCCCAGACATCCATCCTTCCCCGTGAGGACAGAGTCCACCTGGCCAGGCTGCGCTGTGGACACCACCCGGCTCTTCTGAGCTATCAGAAGAGACTGGATGGATCCATTGCAGTTGCCTGTCCAGCAGTGGTGCTGCCAGGACATTTTGTCTGGGATGGCCAAGGTTGGACACAGATCTACACCTTTTCACTCAAATTAAAACAACTGAACTTCGAATTAAAACTAGTGAATCTCAAATTAAAACAACCGAAGTTTAAATTAAAACAACTGCAGTTTAAATTAAAACAACTGAAGTTTACATTAAAACAACTGAAGTTTACATTAAAACAACTGAAGTTTACAATAAAACAACTGAAGTTTACATTAAAACAACTGAAGTTTACATTAAAACAACTGAATTTTACATTAAAACAACTGAAGTTTACATTAAAACAACTGAAGTTTACATTAAAACAACTGAAGTTTACAATAAAACAACTGAAGTTTACATTAAAACAACTGAAGTTTACATTAAAACAACTGAAGTTTACAATAAAACAACTGAAGTTTACATTAAAACAACTGAATTTTACATTAAAACAACTGAAGTTTACATTAAAACAACTGCAGTTTAAATTAAAACAACTGAAGTTTACATTAAAACAACTGAAGTTTACATTAAAACAACTGAAGTTTACAATAAAACAACTGAAGTTTACATTAAAACAACTGAAGTTTACATTAAAACAACTGAAGTTTACATTAAAACAACTGAAGTTTACATTAAAACAACTGAAGTTTACATTAAAACAACTGAAGTTTATATTAAAACTGAAGTTTATATTAAAACAACTGGTTTAAATTAAAATAACTGGTTTAAATTAAAATAACTTCAAATTAAATTGAGTTTCAAATTAAAAGAAAAAATTAATCAATTATATTTCTTTATTAATTTGTTATATTTTGAAGTTGTTATTCTAATTTGAGTGAAAACCTAAAGAAATTGAGAAAAGAGTAATTGAGTATTATGAAAACCCCCAGAAAAGTGACATATTTCTTCCTGCAAACTTTTTCTTATCTTTACCAGAGTGCTGCCAGCAAAGGGAAGAGAGGGAAAAAATTATTTATGTAAAGATATACCATTCTTTTAAATATTTGTACACAGCATACTACATAGATAAAGCAATACAGGATGAAGTAACGTATAGCTATTCCGTGTATGTTAGTACACATACTGTAGTTATACAAAAGAAAACAAAAGTTACATTTTTGGCACCAAAAGTGTTTGGTACTCAACATTTTTTGGCACTCAAATTTTGTTGGGCACTCAAATTTTGTTGGCACTTAATTTTTTGGCACTTAAAATTGTTAGGCACAAAAAAAAATTGTCACTCAAAATTTTTTGGCACAATTTTTTTTACATTAAAATTTTTTGGCACTCAACAAATTTTGGCACAAAAAATTTTAGCACTCAAATTTTTTTGGCACTGAAAAAAGATTGGCCCTCAAAATTGTTTGGCACTCAAAATTGTTTGGCACTCAAAATTGTTTGGCACTCTAAAAAAAAATGGCACTCTAAGTTGTTTGGCACTCAAACATAACAGTGAGGGAGGAGTGACAGCCTGGGGGTACTACGTAGTACCCCCAGGCTGTCACTCCTCCCTCACTCACTAGTTATAAAAGGCCAAAAAGAATTTAGTGCCAAAAATTTTAGTGTCAAAAAATGTGGCATGCCAAAAATTGTTTGTGCCAAATTTTTTTGAGTGCCAAATTTTTTTGTGCCGAAAATATTTGTGCCAAAAAATTTAGTGTAAAAAATGTTTGAGTGGCAAAAAATGTTGATTGCCAAAAATGTTGAGTGCCAAAATATTTTGAGTGGCCAAAAATTTTGAGTGGCAAAAATGTAACTTTTGTTTTCTTTTGTATAACTACAGTATGTGTACTAATATACACGGAATAGCTATACGTTACTTCATCCTGTGTTGCTTTATCTATGTAGTATGCAGTATAAAAATATTTAAAAGAATGGTATATCTTTTCATAAATAATTTTTTCCCTCTCTTCCCTTTGCTGGCAGCACTCTGGTAAAGATAAGAAAAAGTTTGCAGGAAGAAATATGTCACTTTTCTGGGGGTTTTCATAATACACCTTTTCACTCTCAAATTAGAACAACAGAACTTCAAAATAAAACAAATGAATTTCAAAATATAATAGAATTTTTTTTTCTTTTAAATTGAAATTCAATTATTTTAATTTGAAGTTGTTATTTTAATTTGAAGTTCAGTTATTTTTATTTAAACTTCAGTTATTTTTATTTAAACTTCAGTTATTTTAATTTAAACTTGTTATTTTAATATAAACTTCAGTTGTTTTAATATAAACTTCAGTTGTTTTAATTTAAACTTCAGTTGTTTTAATTTAAACTTCAGTTGTTTTGATTTAAACTTCAGTTGTATTAATTTGAGATTCACTTGTTTTAATTTGAGATTCACTTGTTTTAATTTGAGATTCACTTGTTTTAATTTGAGATTCACTTGTTTTAATTTGAGATTCACTTGTTTTAATTTGAGATTCACTTGTTTTAATTTGAGATTCACTTGTTTTAATTCAAAGTTCAGTTGGTTTAATTTGAAGTTCAGTTGTTTTGATTTGAGAGTGAAAAGGTATAGTGTGGGGTGGCCATAGCATAACCATTTCAATAAATGTTTACATTTTCATTAAATCTCTGACTCGGATCTGGATTGGCCAATGAGATTTCAGGGGTTTCCAAGACCCCCCTAGATCCGCCACTGCTGTCCGGGATGTAACACAGCATCCCACATTATCAAACATATTATGGAAGACTGCACTGCACATAACCACACATGCCAACAACACGACATACACTCCATGAAGACCCTGTGGGAAAGCCCGGTCCAGGCCATGGCCTATCTTAGGAGATCGGGGCTGTTCGGCCAGGCAGCCTGAGGCACCTCAATAACAACTCCATCCCTCCGAGTCTTGCACCTTGATGATTCATGTAGACTGAACCAACAAGAATGTGTGTTGTTACCACTAAAACTCCATTTCCAGCACTGTAGCACTTTGAATTTATCATAATTGCTGGGATCTTTTGCTCACCACCTCCCTACCCTGGTCCCTACCTCTGTAGTGGGCTGGGTGATGATGGGGGCTGCCTCCTCCACACAGTCCAAGCCCTGGCAAGCCCATGCATCCAGGGTGCCCCAGCCTCCCCAGTGGCTCAGCAGGGGGTGGGCCAGGGGGAGGGCTGTGTTGGCCACCACACTCACCCCGGCCTCGGCCACCTGCAACGCTGCACCCACATACTGGCGCTCCTTCTGTAGGGTGTTGGTAACGTTTATATCTTAGGTCAAAGAATTAAAGTTTGGACATCATTTTCATAGAGGGGGGAGGCCTTTTCCCAACACAAAGGGTGCCACTGAACACAAAACAGATGCTTCTTAAGTAATCTAAACAATTTGCACAGATTTTACACTGGATAATGTTCCTAAAGTATAAATTGTACAGATGAGAAGCATATTTGGAATGTTTGATGGTTTTTGACATGCAACAGAACTGGATTTTACAAGTTCTACCATACACATCATATGGAATATTTCAAAAGGAGCGACTAATTCTGAACTATCAAGTACATAAGTCATATATTATTATCATATACTCTGATTCATCTTTTATATTTCGAGGTGTACCTGTGCTAGATCAAACAAGCCTCTCCAGGTATTGCCTTACAGTTTGTGACTCAACACACCTGGTGTTTTCCTCATCAGCACAAGTCCACCTGTCTCTGCCTCACCACTTTTGTATGTAATTAACTTTTCCCTGTCTTTCTTGATCAAAGAATTTTAAAAGCCCTGCCTCCTTCAAAATTGCAACACACTCTCCTTCATCATTTCTGTCACCATAACCATAACTACCCACAACATCCTCAAATCCTGATTTACCTCTCTCAATATGTCAGTTTAAGTCTCCTCCGATTGTCAGTCCATCTGAATCAGAAACTCCTGCCACTTAATCTTCAAAATTTTCTCTAAGTTCCTGGAACACAATAATATTTCTAGACACAATCTACAGTGTGATGCTGTCTCCACTCCGTCACTGTTATGCTCCCTAACCTTGGTGGTGTTGTAGAGGCTAAGAGCATCCTGTAGGGAAGGCACCTCATGCACCAGCCGCTGCAGGAACACCCTTGGGAGAGGAGTCGCCTCTGACGCTGGAGACATGCTGAAGCCTGAAGGAGGGAAGAAGTATCAGTGTCATCACATCATTGCCAGGATTCTGATTCCTTCTCTCAACCACTCCTCATATTTCCCTATACTGTAGAAATAGAATAATTTAAAAATAATAGCATAGAAATAAAACCTTGTGTTGGAATGTTCTGAGAAAGAAGACCACAACAGCCTTTTAACAAGATTTAAGAATTACTAGAAGGGGCCGGAGGAAACCCTTATGCATAAGAAGGTTTCTTTGAGCAAGGGAGAGGCCAGCTTGCCACGCCAATCATCAGCTTCACCCACGAAGGAAAAGATGTTGTGATGAAAAGGAATGATGGGATGGTCAAGGTAGAAAACAAAAATATTGGATGTTTCAGAAAGGGAGGCTTGAAGGTCCTGTTTGTATACCAGCATGCACGCACGCACGCACGTATGCATACACGCACGCACACATACACTAAACTTAATTAGGTAATATTAGATTAGATTTCTGACTCCACGAAAAACTGTCTCTTCTCAGGAACACCGGCCTGCCACCTGTCAATTGCATCCGAGGGGGTGGATGGTGAAGAAGGCTAAGAAGACTGAAGAATGATAGCTAACGTATGAATAGTGCATTTTGACCCTAACAGATTGATGGATGAGAACAAATGAAAAATAAACATTGACAGAAGTATGAAAGGCAGAGTGGATATAATAGGACTTAAGACTCGCTTGTTTGGACAAGGCGTGGTAGGGAGTGGAAGTGAAGGTGGTTGTGGAAGGGTATGAAAGAAGGAGTGGTTTGGAGAGGCTTATAAGAAAGATATGGCAGATGAGGTAATGACAGTATTGCATTCCTGATATCAGAGAAAGTACGAAAGAATGTGACTGCATGTTGTTGGAAAGGTGCTAGAAATATATGGATGAAGTGTAAAATTGGGTCAATAAAGTATGTATGCTATAGAGTCTGTGTTTGTCCTGGTAATTGTTAAACAGAAACAAGAAATCCTGAGCAGAAATAAGTGTAGTTTCATAGTTAATGTAGAGTATGTGAGGTTATCAGAAAAAGTGTTAATTAAAACAGACACTTTAGTATCAAAGTATCAGTCTTGTCTACAAATCTACATAACTACTACACAAGGATGATAGGAAGTATTCACGAAAAGGAGAAGATTGATCCTAATCTTAATTGTTTTTGATAATATCTCATTCAGGAAACTTGATCATATGGAAACAGAATTATGAAGGGATTCTATTTAGAGTTAAAAGATTTTCATATTCCCATGGCCAAAGACTACTCTATACTGGACTTGCTACTCATTTTGGGCTATTTCCAGTGGAGGCCAGTTTTGCGATTCCTGCCATTTTCGAACATCACTCCCTTTTCCCTTCCTATGGTTTATCAGTATATATGATATACCGTTATCTTCATAAATGTTTGTTCTATAATATTATCAAATAAAAAACAGTAAAATACAATAAAGAAATGCCATTATGAGAGAGTGAAGAAATATGCATGAACTTGAACTCGTCGCCATTTAATATTTTGCGAAAAAACATTATAGATGAAACATATCAATAGAAGCGGATTTTCATTAGCTTTCCATTGATATATTTCGTTTTCTGAGAAATGAATCATAACCATGCATAAATTAGCGTTAACTAAAAAAATAACATTATCTATCGGGATAATTACCCGATTGATGATGTTATTTATTTAGTTAACGCTAATTTATGCATGGTTCTATTTCATTTATCAGAAAATAAAATATAGCACTGGAAAGCTAATTAAATTCCGCTTCTATTGATATGTTGCATGTAAAAAGTCTTCACTCAAAATATTAAATGGCGATGAGTTTAAGTGAATATAAGTTCATGCATATTTCTTCAGTCTCATAATGGAATTTCTTTAGTGTATTTTACAGTTTTTTTATTTGATAATATTATAGAACAAACATTTACGAAGATAACAGTGCATCATTTATACTGATAAGCCATAGTCTACTGTATTCATGGAACACTTTTTTACTTGCCGATCCGATTGATGATGTTATTTTTTTAGTTAACGCTAATTTATGCATGGTTCTAATTCATTTAGCAGAAAACGAAATGTCAATGGAAAGCTAATGAAAATCCGCTTCTATTGATATGTTTCATCTAAAATGTTTTCTCGCAAAATATTAAATGGCAAAGAGTTTAAGTATATATTGAGGTCATGCATATTTCTTCACTCTCTTATAATGGCATTTCTTTAGTGTATTTTACTGTTTTTATTTGATAATATTATAGAACAAACATTTACGAAGATAACAGTATATCATATATACTGATAAACCTTAGGAAGGGAAATAGGGGTGATGTTCTAAAATGGCAGGAATCGCAAAACTGGCCTCCACTGGTCATGGGCGGGTTGGCGCGGGGCACGAGTAGCAAGTCTAGTATAGAGTAGTCTTTGCCATGGCTGATCTTCAACCATGTAATACTGGACGGAACTTAAGCTAACAAAAATTTACCACTTCCATTTCCTTTAAAATACACCATTCTCTATCAATTCTGGGTTCAGGTTTGATTTCTGCCCACATACTGAGTACACAAAAATAACTGACGATGTGGATGTAAGAAGACAACGGCCACAAAACAATTAGGACAAAGAATAGGAGTGCAAGAGGCGGGAGTGAGGGGCTGAGGCATGCAATGAGCTTCCAAGGAACAGGCAGGAGAGTAGGGGAGAGCGGGGCAGGTTGCATCGAGGGTAGGTTGCATCATTGCCTCTAACTCGCATTAACTTTTTTTATTATTATTATTGTTGTAGTTGTAGTAGTAGTAGTTTATTGTAGTAGTAGTAGTAGTAGTATTAAGACGATGTACGTGTGATAACATGCGAGTTAGAGGCAATGATGCAACCTACCCTCGATGCAACCTGCCCTGCTCTCCCCTATATTAGACTAAACTAAATGCAAGAACGAGAAATATTTTGGGGATTCTAACACCAGACAACTATACAGAAGGCACACATGCATATATAACTGCTAAATGCACACATTTTGTTGATGAAGTGTGGCAGAGGCAATTGATTTTATAGATGAATATATGTTGAGAAAACTAACAATGCTGATACTATTAAAGCTTGAATCAACAACACACAATCTTGATGAGAAATATATTAGGAAGTTCATGTGGATAAAGTACTAAATGAACTGATACTAACACACAAGCAGTTATGAAAAAAAGATAGATTTGATGACAAAAACAACGCAAAGACCAGAGAAGAGGAGAGAAATCCGAGATGCCACAAAACAATAAATGTGCTGGAAAATAATGGACAAAGAGGATCTTCTGGTCAGGAATAACGAAAATGTAGAACCAAAAATAAAAAGCTTCAATATCCCAGTCAAGCTTTGCCAGCATAACAATGAAAAGTTACATTGGATTGAAGGTGGAGGTCATTTGAATGAGGAACATAACACAATTTTTAGAGGTAGACAAGATAACAGATAATGAAATACGTAGTTAGAAAGACAAAGGCTCATAGGTACATAATCCATCGCTAATACCAGTCCATCAAGAAGCAAAGAAAATAAAAAAGCATAGTTAAAAGATAGCCAAACTATATTCCAAGCTAAATCTAAGAAAATATCATTACACTCTAAATCACAAGGGCAGATACTTTGAGAGACATAGCAGCGACTAACTCTTACCAGCAGTGTGTGTGTGTGTGTGTGTGTGTACAGCACCACTGCAAGATGCACACTGAAGGGCTTCACTACACCTAAGCCACAGTGGAAGGTAAAGCTGAAGACAGTGGGCGGGAGATAATGTTGTGCAGACAGGGGAGCAGTGTTAAGGAGGGGGGGATTAAAACCAAGGGAAAGAGTAAGATGGTAAGATTGTGAGAGGGATGGGGAGAGAGAAGGGTGGATGACGGTCAGAGAGAGAGAAGGTAACAGATAAAAATGAGAAAGATGCGAACTAATAGAGAGACGTGAAATTGAAAAAGAATACCATACATCAAGTGGGATAAATACAAAATATATACCTGATAAAAAAAATACATGAAAATTACAAAGAAAAAATAAACAAAAATGAAAAAATCACAAAAAAATGGATGATGTCATATAGAGAAAATCATATGAACAGATGAAAAATTTATGTTTGTCATGTTACTCAACTTAAAATGTCATACGATTAGTTGGCTTCTCAAGAGGGGGAGACGAGAGGGTCAGGGTGGTGAAGGAATTCAAGGTGCAGATAAGGACTGAAAAATGAGGCAATGAGAATGGCAAGGTAGAGAAGTGTGGAATGAAAAGTGAATATAGTGGAAAGTGATATAGACAGAGGATAAAAAAACAACAACAGCAAGGCAAGGCTGATGAAGGTACAGTACAGGTCTCATGAAGATCCGCCACCCCAGCTTTTTTTGGGGTGGCCGATCTTTATGTGAGTGAGAGTGGTTTGATGACCCAATTAGGTTAGGTTAGGTTACGTAACCAATGTCCAGGTTAAGTTAGTGAACTAGTGGGGTGTTCTGGGGAGCCACAGCCCCAGTTCGGTCACCCCAAAATAGCTGGGACCTTCATGAGATCCTATAGTACAATAAAAGATGATTAGGAAAAAGAAGTGTACAATGATTTCCTGAACTTTCCTTCATCTAATTTTTAAACTAAATCAGAAAATGATCTCAAAATTAATTACAATAATATCAAAGTAAAACAGGAACAAATGTTTACTGTAAATACTGTACGGCGCTGTTAGAAGTAAGTGAAGAGAGAGAGGAATGAGGATAAAAGGTTAATGGTAAGAGGAATAAAGAGATGGTGGAAGAAGAAAGAGAAGAGAAAAATGAAGTGAAAAGTAAACAGAATATTCTCAAGGTAAAGTGACTAACACGGAAACCTTACAAGTGCAAACCCTGTGAACTGCAGCAAAGGAGGATTATAGAACCTGAAGAGGGAGGAAAGGTTTACCTGTCACCACCACTACTACTACTACCACAACCACTACTGTTACTACCACCAACACTACTAATACTACCACCACAACCACTACTGTTACTACCACCAACACTACTACTACTACTACCACAACCACTACTGTTACTACCACCAACACTACTACTACTGCTACCACAACCACTACTGTTACTACCACCAACACTACTACTACTACTACCACAACCACTACTGTTACTACCACCAACACTACTACTATTGCTACCACAACCACTACTGTTACTACCACCAACACTACTACTACTGCTACCACAACCACTACTGTTACTACCACCAACACTACTACTACTATTACCACAACCACTACTGTTACTACCACCAACACTACTACTACTACTACTACCACAACCACTACTGTTACTACCACCAACACTACTACTACTTACTACTACGTACTTCCATTATTTATTTGTATATATATATATATATATATATACACTCATCCCTCGTATAACGCAGGTTCGATTAACGCAATTTCAGAGTTACGCACAAAACTTTTGTATACCAAAAATCGATTAACATATAAAAAATTCGAAGTTACGCACAAATTTACGACAATAAAATATGCAAAAAATGATAAAAAGAAGAAAATGTACAACAACCCACAAATAAAATATATTTATGAATATACTACCCTGTAAAAGAACCAACGAACAAGCAGCACAGCTCAGCTTCCCCCCCGTATGGTTTGTTTACGTTTTGCGCGGTACAGATGAACAGTGGATTTCCAGTGCTTCTGTTATATCGTCCATTATCGAGTGAAACGACTGCATAATGTCTACTAAGCGTGTTGCTAGTGGTAGTGCTAGTGCTCCTAAGCCTAAAAAGTGTAGAAAATCTATAAATTTAGAAACTAAATTAGAAGTGTTGAAGAAAAGTGATGAAGGGATGCGATTGAAAGACATCGCGAATTTGTTCAACCTTGCTCCGTCGACTGTGGTGACAATTAAGAAGGACAAGGACAAAATTAAATCAAGTGCGAAGAATGCTACTCCGTTGACAGCGAAGTTAGCTACAAGGCATCGTCCACCTATCATGGAAGAGATGGAAAGACTATTGGCATTATGGGTGGACGACATGCCAATGACGCACATCTTGATGCAGGAAAAAGCTCGCTCACTTTATGATGATTTATTGGCTAAGGATGAGGCAAGTGCTGGACCTAGTGGAGCTGCTGCTCCTCCACCATTCAATGCAAGCAAGGGCTGGTTGGAAAGGTTCAAGAACAGGAATCATCTGCACTCGGTAACACAGTCTGGGGAGGCAGCGTCGGCTGACAAAGAAGCTGCTCAGGCTTTTAGGAGAGAAATTGTTAACCTTGCACATACAGCTGGTATGGACGAAGTGGGAGAAGAAGATATTGTTGAGCTGTTGGCATCTCATGATGAGGAACTCAGCAACGAAGACTTAATGGCCATCGAACAAGTCAGAGCACTAGAGGAGGAAACTGCAGAGGAAGATGACCCAGAGCCGCAGCTTCACTTAACTAGGAAGATCTTAGCTGATGTTATCTCCAAATTTGAAAGTGGCATTCATGACATTGTGAATAACGATCCCAACCGTGAACGCAGTCTCAAATTTGAAAACACAGTCAGAAGTGCTCTCACTGCCTACAAGATGCTTCATCAAGAAAAAGTCCACCAAGCACAACAGACAACTATAACATCATTCTTCACTAAACCTGCTGCAACATCACCAGCCAGCTCTACTTCTACGTCTTCCGACGATGATGCCCCCACCTCACCCCAGTAACTCTGCCGACACCCCCCAGCCACCATCTTTGTCACCTCAAGCCTCAAGTATTCTTCTATATAGTGAGTACAACTTCTATATATCATTTAACTTTAATATTAATTATATTTCATATGTCTATGCTCACAAATTAATGTATGACTGCATTTTATGAGAGGGTTAGGTTGTGATTTTTTTTCGTAAGAACGTATCTCGACTTATATAATGGGAGTCAATGGGAAAATGGAATTCGTTTAACGCATTTTCACTTAACGCACGATTTCCCAAGAACGTAACTCATGCGTTAAATGAGGGAGGCGTGTATATATATATATATATATATATATATATATATATATATAATATATATATATAATTTGATTACTATATTGATTGAGATTACATTTGGCATTAGAAAAGTGCAATTTTGGTTTTATATAGGTATATGTAAGGATTTTTTTTATACATTTCTATAAAGGGATTTCTCATGTTAAAGAATTTAGTTAAGTCTGCTCAGTGCTTTTTGCCCAATGCATTTCCCTGTTCTTTAGGGTATTCTGGTGATATATTTGCCGTAAATTATCTGTATTCCTGCATTCGTCTTCCCTGCTCAGAGCCCCAGTTCCCAAAACTACCCCAAAATTGTTGACGAGGAGGAAACGAAAAGCAAAATTCATCACAGGGGAAAAAAAAAAATTCGCCATAAATAAATGCCCAATAGCTACACTGAAAACTTATAAAACTATGCAGAAAAAAACTTTGTCTGCAAAATCTGAGAATTTGTTAGTCAAAACAATGAGTTCTCCTGTTGATTATTACATATTGATTATTACATATTAGTTTCTCTATTGCTAATCAAGTCATCTACTCGTATCCACTCCTGAATCACATACCAGCCATTCAGGTGTGGGTGTTGCACTGAACCGCTGGGCCAGCCTCGTCCTGCAGGCCTGGACATCGTGGGGGAGGCCAGCTTGAGGGTGGCCTGGGTGGGGGGTTATGGAGGACCTCATGACGGGGCCGCAACCCTGACCTCCTGACGTGCAGAGGTCTTCATGGTAAATACCCAGTCATCAGCATCCCCCTCTACCTAAGAAAAAAATTGGGTTCTACTGCAATTTAATGCAATATAATCAGAGCTGGGCAGTATTTAAATACATTTGTATCTAAATACGTATTTAAATACATTTGTGTATTTAGAAATGTAATTATAAATACATTGGTTGTCATGTATTTAAATACAGTATTTAAATACTTTTATAAGTACTTAAATACATTGTATTTAAGTACTTATAATATAAATATGTAAATACTTTTTTATCAGTTAATTTGGCCATAAACCCGCCCAACTATCTGGCAACCCTGATGTTACAGTGAACCAGTGTTTCCACTGCCAAGGAAATTTCCTTATTTTTTAGGAAATTTAGGCCTGAGAAGGAAATTTCTAAGGAAACCCAAAATCTAAGGAAATCCATTTTTTTCGAACATATTAAAATTTGTGTGTATTTAAAATGTATTTACAAATGTATTTAAATACAATTGATGTACGTGTTTAGTACTATTTAGTATTTAAATACATTCATAAAATGTATTTAGTATTTAGTATTTAAATACATTCAATGTATTTAGTGCCCAGCTCTGAATATAACTAAGGCACACAGAGCTAACAGTCATTAACTTGTAGATTTGGCCATTTGAAGAATTTCTAACCCCTATATCAGCCGTCGGAAATTAATAATAACGTCGCAATAGAATTTTGAAGATTTTATGTAATTTGTCTTACCTCCGACTCCCGGGGCACCTAGTAAAGCCTAGAAAGCCGTATGCATTCGTTGGTTTGGTGTTGTTGTTGTTTAGGGCTGGGAGGATTCCATGACAGAACCTCCGAGCACAGCCGGAGAGGTCCTGTGAGGCTATCAGGCGAGGCGGATGATGCTTCCTCTTCAGGCAAGCTGAGGTGAGGTGGATGACAGCGTGCTATCCTCTGGCGACACATGCTGTAGCAAGGATGGGCACAGGCAGATTAAAGGTGGTGACGTTTCCTTAAAACCCGAGCC
>JACEEZ010024884.1:22500-55000 GCA_016584305.1 Chionoecetes opilio | reverse complement strand
ATCTGTGAAATAAATTATTGAACACAATTATTCATGAAACAGCTTTATTGATATTCTTAACAACACCTCACAAGTGGCATTGTATATGCCTGGCAAGCCCCTCACCCACCACCACAAGCACAACCCACACACAGCCACTCCCTCCTCACAGGTGTGTCTGGATATGCCTGGCAACACGACCCTTGGTAAGAAAACACTTGCCGCAAATATCACACTTGTACTTCCTCTCACCAGTGTGGGTGAGCATGTGTGTGCTAAGACTGCTCTTCTGGGTAAATGTTTTCCTACACTCCTGACACTCAAAGTTTCTCTCACCAGTGTGGGTGACCATGTGTGTCTTAAGACTGCTCTTGTGGGTAAATGTTTTCCTACACTCCTGGCACTCAAAGTTTCTCTCACCAGTGTGGGTGACCATATGTCTGTTAAGATCGCTCTTCTGGGTAAATGTTTTCACACACTCCTGACACTCAAAGTTTCTCTCACCAGTGTGGGTGAGCATGTGTGTGTTAAGATGGCCTTTCTGGGTAAATGTTTTCCTACACTCCTGGCACTCAAAGTTTCTCTCACCAGTGTGGGTGACCATGTGTTTGTTAAGACTGCTCTTGAGGGTAAATGTTTTCCTACACTCCTGACACTCAAAGTTTCTCTCACCAGTGTGGGTGACCATGTGTCTGTTACGACTGCTCTTGCGGGCAAATGTTTTCCTACACTCCTGGCACTCAAAGCTTTCACCAGTGTGGGTGAGCATGTGTGTGTTAAGATGGCCTTGCTGGGTAAATGTTTTCCTACACTCCTGGCACTCAAAGTTTCTCTCACCAGTGTGGGTGACCATATGTCTGTTAAGATCACTCTTCTGGGTAAAGGTTTTCCTACACTCCTGACACTCAAAGCTCTCACCAGTGTGGGTGAGCATGTGTGTGTTAAGATGGCCTTTCTGGGTAAATGTTTTCCTGCACTCCTGGCACTCAAAGTTTCTCTCACCAGTGTGGGTGACCATATGTCTGTTGACATCGATCTTCTGGGTAAATCTTTTTCTACACTCCTGACACTCAAAGTTTCTCTCACCAGTGTGGGTGAGCATGTGCCTCCTAAGAGCATCCTTACGAGTGAACACTTTGCCACAGTGGTCACACCTCAGCCCTGTCTTGCGTGTATGGGTGAGGATGTGTGCATTAATGCCAGCTTTGCTGGAGCACACTTTGCCACAGTCATCACAAGTGTAGGTGCTCACGCCCTCCATTGCAGCACTACTTCTGCCAGCACCCCTGTGGTGGGAGGCGTCAGCTGGTCCCGCAGGAACCCCGGTGGAGGCCCCGGAGATGAACCAAGCGTTCCCTAATACAAGGGAAGCCGGGAGGAGTCCTGGCGTGGGCGCCGACCTGGACTCTTCACCTCAGCACCTGTAACATTGGTGGCTGTCAGCACACAAGCAGGCAAGTGCTTCCTTGAAGGATGCTTCCTGCTTCACCCTCCAGCTAACACCTAGCCAGTGTTTGCAGCCAAGGAGTAAGGCCAGCACAGGAGCCTCACGCCACCACTCTACATGGTGGAGGAGTGGAGTGGTGAGTGGCTAGTGACCTTCAATGCAGGCAAGTGTAGCTAAGCCTTGCACATCAGGCACAACCAATAATGGGTAATGAGGGAGATAATGGGGGAGTGAGAGAGAGGAGCTGGCTCTCTCTCTCTCTCAATAAACAGGCAAGGACAGAATATGAAACATGAATATTCTTCTATTCAATTGAAATTTGCTCAGGAATGTGTACATACAGTGCATAAGTAAAAACAAAACTATACAGTAAATACTTTCCATTAAATCAATACATACACATAAAGAGATAGAGAGGGGAGGAGGGCAGAGGTCAATCCCTGCCATGGGATACAGACAAGTGACCGCTTCCCTCCAGCCCACCTGTCCATAAGGGCTCATTTGCCACGGACATCACATTTTCACTTAAAAAAATAACTAATATAATTAATAGAAAAAATATTTCCAGAAACCATTTCCGTTGAATATGAAAAGCACTTGAGTGCAAAAGCGTCTGTGTAGTTTGTTTTAGATCAGGGGTGGTTTTTATAAAGAATCTTTGCTACTCTTAGCCACTCTGAGCACTTTGAGTTGCTCTGAGTGGCAAAGAATGTTTATGAGATACTATCAAGTGGCCAAAATGCTATGAGTGGCGGGACCGGCCCAGAGCTACTCAGATGACGCTTCTGAGTTGCCATGAGTAAGAACATAAGCACATAAGAAATTATGGAAGCTACAAGAGGCCGTGAGACCTACACGCGCTAGTTCCTGTTAAGGAAAAAAAAGTATTTTTTAACCCTTTCACGCACGGTGACGCGATCGCGTCAAAACGGGCCCGTCTACGTCTGAGCTTTTGACGCGAACTGCGTCAAAAAACATTTAAAATTTCGCCAAAAATAAAGTATTTATCAGAATCGCGTCAAAATTTACTGCGTAAAAGATTCAAGCTAGGCCTATAAAATAAACTAATTGTCAACTCCCTCGTGAGGGTGGATTTGAAGCGATAAGGGCCTGTGTTCCAGCTCACTCCCAGCAGGCAGCCTGTCAGCGCAGACTGCCCGTCCCTTTAAAACGTGTCCCGAGCCGGGTAAGCCATACTTGTAGCCTAATCCGTCTTCCAACATGTGTTTCAGTTTTCCTCTATTTTCTCAAGAACTACTGGCCATATGAAAATTCTAATGGTAGCGTTGGAATCCTCATAAAAATCCGCTTTTATTGGCATATACACCATAAAAAGTCGACTCAGGAAGTATCGAGCTACGAAGTGGTGAACGTAAGTATTTCTTATTTCTCTTTACTCAATGTTTTTTCTAAGTCGTTAAACTTCGCTATTTACTTGCATTTCTTGTTATTTTTGTCTTTCATAAGGCAGAATAATCTCTTGCGAAACCAACGATATATAATAATGCCAGGAAAAAAGAATAATCGTGGTTGAAATTGATAACATAACCAAAACATTCGCTGCAGAGTCAGGCCATTACGCGGGGCCCCTTAGAGAGCCCCAGACTGATGTCGCAGTGGACAGAAAAACTTATTAAACTTTTCGTGCGTGAAAGGGTTAATAGCTTGTTAGGCAAAGCTATAGCCCTGCAGAGTATATGAATAAAGGCGTTTTCTGCGGGGGAGCAAGAGAAATTTCTCTTGCAAGAGAAAAAAATTTGCTTGCTGTTCAATCATCCTAAGAAGATGCTTGCCTGACCGGCAAGAGATTTCTTGCTGGAGCAAAAGAAATATAGAAAAGATAGAAGGAAGGAAGGAAGGATGGAAGGAAGGATGGTAGGATGGAAGGAAGGAAGGAAGGAAGGAAGGAAGGAAGGAAGGAAGGAAGGATGGAAGGAAGGAAGGAAGGAAGGAAGGAAGGAAGGAAGGAAGGAAGGAAGGAAGGAAGGAAGGAAGGAAGGAAGGAAGGATGGATGGAAGGAAGGAAGGAAGGAAGGAAATGCAAAAAAAAGGAAGAACCAGAAACAAAGAAAATAAATGAAAATAATCAAGAGAAAAAAATTTATAATCAATGTAAAAAAAAATACTAATAAACAAATAATGTCATAAATCTCTCTCTCTCTCTCTGTTACTTATAGCACTTCTCTCTCTCTCCACTTCCTGTTACTTATGGCACTTTCTCTCTCTCTCTCTCTCTCTCTCCGCTTCCTGTACTTATGGCACTTTTCTCTCTCTCTCTCTCTCTCTCTCTCTCTCTCTCTCTCTCTCTCTCTCTCTCTCTCTCTCTCTCTCTCTCTCTCTCCACTTCCTGTTACTTATGGCACATCTCTCTCTCCACTTCCTGTTACTTATGGCACATCTCTCTCTCTCTCATAATAGTATAACCATTCTACAAACAACAACTACTACTACTACTACTACTACTACTACTACTACTGCTGCTATTACTACTACTACTATTACTACTACTACTACTATTACTACTCCTACTACTACTACCACCACTACTACCACCACTACCAACAGTCAGTTCGTACACAAGTTGTTTCGTACACTAGTTTCGTACACCAAAAAGTTGTTTCGTAGTCTATAGGAAACCATAGTTGTTTCGTACACTCAGCTCAGAGTTGAACTTGACTACTAGTTACGAAACGACACCAGGTATGTACGAAAAAACTCATAATCAATGTACGAAACAACTAAGAAAACCTGGGTACGAAACAACTTGAGTACGAAACTCCCTATAGCCGTAGTTCACACCTGTAAACAACCATTTCGTACAATGGCGAGTGCCAGATTCATCCAAAACACATTAGAACTATGCAGGAAAACGCCACTTAGGTGATATTTTAGTCATTTGTTCATTTATAGCCCTACTGTGACACAGATGAAGACACAAAATGACACACTCTCCAGATAGCCCCTTCTAACTTTCCTGAAATCATGGATGTAGAAATGTAAGTATTAACGCCACCACACGTCTGTACAGCGGAAAAAAAAACGTTGTCCTGGCGACTTTACTGTTACCTACGGTAAAATTTATTCGGCAAAACTTTAGAACAAGGGCTCCACGGAAAGCTGACCCAAATGTTGGCTCTACGTATTATACTTAATGTCCTTAACACATCTGTGTAGATTTTAATGAGTGCTGATCCTTACTTTGCCTACATGGCCGATATTAAGTTTCAGGTTCTTGAGAAAACCTAAGTCCAGCGAGATGCGCAATGGACGACGAGTTTGAGAAAGTAGTGCGTATCTAAGTAGTAGGTATAACCTATATGTAGTTTTAAATGTATTATCATACACGGGCATACATACAATGTTACAATAATTCTTCCCAAATACTTATGTTACGTATTCTAGGTATATATATATTTGTTAAACTAGCTGTATTACTCTGCCGATGACACGTCAGAGCCTCTCTCAGAGCAGCCATGACCATTCTGCCTCGGCTATGGAACCTTGTTCTTGGATACCTGGCTCGTTCCATGTTTTTGATGGTATATAAAGATCCGAATAAAAAAAAGGTTTCACCAATTACTCAAGGAAACCGCAGCACTCTACAATCCTTATACATAAAGGTAAGAATTTAACGCTAGAATTATTGTTTATATGTTTTTCCCGAAACTTGGCATATCCCTGGAATTGGTCTACTTTCAGGATATTTTTCCCATGTTTTGAAAAGTCCGCCCCCGTCCACTAGGTTAGGTTAGTGAAAAGCACGGGGGGGTCGAGGGGGGCGGAGCCCCCCCGTTAGATCAGGTTAGGTTAGGTTAGGTTAGTGCACAGCACGGGGGGGTCGAGGGCCCCCCCCCCGTTATGTTACGTTATGTTATGTTAGTGCACAGCACGAGGGGCTCGAGGAGGGGTGTTAGGTTAGGTCTGTAGTTTTGTCATCTTTAGAATAGAGGCTGAACCTCCTATCTTCTTCTTATAGCCAACAAGCTTGGAGACTGGTGGAAATCGGGGTTTTAGGGTGGGGGAGCACACACTTAAGGGAAATAATATTATGGCCCCGATAAAGTCTCTGAACTAGGGAAATTTCCAGTTTAGGGATTTTTAGTGGGGGAGGTGCCATATTTCCCTTATATGTGTGCTCGGTAATAATGGAGGAGAGTTTCACGTTCGTTTTCAGGGACACCAACTATTTTTTCTTGGCCTACAATAGGTGCTTGTTCTAATGGGGCTAGTTTTATTTTGCGCAAACTCGAAAAAAAAAAAAAAAAAAAAAAAAAAAATGAAACCTAAGCTAACCTGGTTTTAATGAAACCAAACCAAACCTAACCTAACCTTACAGGTTTTAAAGAAACCTAACCTAACCTTAACCACAAAATATACTTCTTTTTTTTTTTTTTTGGGGGGGGGGGGTTTGCGCAAAATAAAACTAGCACCATTAGAACAAGCACCTATTGTAGGCCAAGAAAAAATAGTTCGTGTCTCTGAAAACGAACGTGAAACTCTCCTCCATTATAACCGTGTGCTCCCCCACCCTAAAACAGCACACACATAAGGGAAATATGGCCCCCCCCCCCCCAACAAAAAATCCCTAAAGTAGAGAAATTTCCCTAGTTTAGGGACTTTTTTTTTTTTGTGGGGGCCATATTTTCCTTATGTGTGTGCTCCCCCACCCAAAAACCCCGTATTCCCGCCAGTTCCCCAGGCTTGTTGGCTATAAGAAGAAGAAGAAGATACAGGGTGGAGCCCTTGTTCTAAAGTGTTACCATTTATTCCATGTAATCTGGAGATGATGGACTTGTGTGTGTGTGTGTGTGTGTGTGTGTGTGTGTGTTTGTTGTTTGGGGAAAGGGGGAGAATGTGGGCAAACGCTACCGTAGAAATTGACCGAAACAACTTGTGTACGAACTGACTCCACCCCTTCTGGTCCGTGTAAAATAATAACTAAAATAAATTAACACAAAGAAAAAAAATCGTCTTGAGTCACAAAAAGTCAATTCGAACAATTTTCTTCCACCACCATCACCAAAATCCCACAAAAAACCCGATAATTCCCACAGCAACCCACCAAAGTACCCTGAAATATGGAGCTACAAACGTCTTTACATAACCCTTAATTAAAGGTGACACAAGGTTAACTACGCGCTATAAAGGTGTGGGAGGGTATGATAGTACTCACTCGTTAGGTATTGTGGTGTCTTCGATGATAACTACGTCGTCATCGTCCGAATTGTAACTATTGTCGACGTCCATTTGTTGTGGGTCGGCCATCTTGGTGGCTGACAGTGTGTGCTACGGCCCTACACAATAATTGTCACTATGAATCCTATATAGCTGAAAGATACACACACCTCTATCATTTGATAACCTTTATTGAAGAGCGATTATGAGTAGCTAATTCCAGTGAAACTTCTTTGTATCTAACCTTTCATGTTCACAAAATAATTTGGTCTGTTCCTATATTCAGTGAGTTATATCAGTTTGTTTGATGCCACAGATATCTTAGTATACATTTATAATGCAGTTTTTAGCATGATAATCACATAATTAAGTGAAAATTATATAATTTGTTTACGCTGTTGACCAGTGTTGATGTTTGGCGCCAAATTCGTCCAGTCTCCTTCCTCCCCTTGGCGTGACAGTTCGCCCAGCTGATAGTGACAGGCGACTGTTGGGTGTGCTTAGCGTGGACCTATTCCCTACCACCAATGGACGTGAACAAGAGCAACACAACTTTTCAAAATCCAGTGAGAGAGAAAGGTATGTTTATTTGTAGTTACGGGCAGGTTTTAATTTATCTCTGAAAGTATGTAGGCTACTTGAGTGTACGAGTTTATGTAAGTAGAGAGACTGTACTACTCTCCACCATCAGCAACAACCATCACTCCCTTACTCTAGCATGCAGCATGAGGTCATAAGAACACGAAAGACTACAAAAGGGTGCATTACCTATATAAGACAACTCCCATACCCATAGTTACTGCGTTTGTTTCATTCATTCACTATCCTATTTGTGAACCATTTTTTGTTTACCTCTATCGGCTCGGTGTTTTTTTCCAGCTATACATTTAACTACTGAGTCATATGACAAGTTAAGATTCACGAAACACTTAATTGCGTACACCCATTGAAAGCTTATTAAGTGTAGTGAATAACTTAAGAAAAATCTAACCATTTACATGACTGCGAAACATCAAAGATCGGCTTACCATTCTCTCTGAAACATACCAAAGGAAGCGCACCCTCCTATGGTTACTATGTTAATGACAGCTTCTCTGATTTACATTTGCAGGAGAGGATACGCCCGGAGTGCTTGTGGTGGTTGTCGCGGTGTTAGGAACCCTGGTCGCTGTGGGGTTACTGGCAGGCGGCGCGTGGGCCTGTGTGGTGTGCGGCAAGTTGCACCACACGCAAAGAAAATGGCATCGGAGGCGGAAGTTTGGCGTCGAAGGCTTTCCTCCCCAGCCCCGGGAAATGGTTGAGCTGGGACACATACCCCACTTTCCCCCCTCTGCACGCCACCCCCCATGTAGTGTTAATAATACAGGTAAGGAAAAATAGTTATGCTGCTGTATGAAATGTTAGGGAAAACTCACGATATACGCATAATTTCGACAAACTTTTCTCCTCATCAGGTGTTTCACAAAGTCTTGGCCTGTGTGCATCGCAGCCCAACGAGCAGCTGCCTAATTTACCCACACCCAAGAGTTGGACTCCCAGCCCTCCGTTTGACTGTAAGCAGAATCGCGCTCCCATGTATAACGCACATTACTCTTCCTATAACCATCGAAGAAAGAGGGTGCCAAAGCGAGCACGGAATGAAGAGATTCACTGGAATCAGTGGGAAAGAGAAAAAAGTACTCCAAACGATACAGGAGGAAACTCCTTAATTTACCACCCGGGCTACAACACCCTCGCCAGCGACTTGTGGTCTGTGCGGCCCGAATGCTGCGGCTCCTCCAGCTCTCACACCTCAAGTTCCAGACACCAGCCTTCCAAAATGGTACATCAACGAGCATACCGGAACACTCGGGATGAGAGGAGACACCAGACCAGATGGAGGGAATCTAAATGGTATGATAAGGAACCAGATAACAGGTCCAAACCTGTAAAGAAAGTACACGCTGGTATGGATTATCATCGATCAAATCAGTATGGTGCATGGGGCGACACCCTGGATGAAGACACAGAGCCTCCAGATGCTTGCTCCAGTTACAGAGGCTCCCCTCCGCCCCGTCACCCTTTGGTTCGAGTCTCATCTTATCAAGAGGAGCCTCGCCCGCCTGGAGCTGAAGCTTTGGATCCATATCAGAACCTAAGGTGTCATGAACGATCAGAAGGTGTTCATGGACGCAGGGCGGACCGTAGTTGTAGACACAGGCAGAATATGACGCCACAGATTCCGAGGAAAACAAAGGACAAACAAGATATAGCAACATTTCAACGGACTCATCCAAGCCC
The DNA here is from genome assembly GCA_016584305.1 of Chionoecetes opilio. Lineage (NCBI taxonomy): Eukaryota > Metazoa > Arthropoda > Malacostraca > Decapoda > Majidae > Chionoecetes > Chionoecetes opilio. The sequence goes on along the minus strand of JACEEZ010024884.1, from coordinate 46,119 downwards.
TGCACAAAGTTTAACCGCCACCAAGTCCAGGCGTTTATGGCGTGATTCTTGTGGCTGCGGGAGCGACGCGTTGCACATTCAACACACTTCGACCCTTCACTCGGGACCCCGCTGGTTACACCGCCATGAGGTACACACTTCGGCAGCGTGTAAAGATTTCAGCCTTTTACGCATAAAAATATTTTGACACTATTGTCAAAAGGCGTGCTTAGTAGGAAAGTAGCCAGTAAGATAAGAATACAGTTTTCTTCCAAAACACCACGATCTGTGTGAATACTGCATTTGGAATTATTAATGTTACGCTTCTACGCATATAAGTATACTTTTATTTAAGCATTCTCTCCCCCACAGGCTGCGCGGCGACAACACCAGCAGGCAGGTCCCCCGCCACATCCTGCTGACTACGTGCCGCGGGACGAGAACGAAGCGCGTGAACGAGAAGTGTTTCGACGCATTGCTCGAAAATACGGTTTTTGTGAGACTTGTGGCCATGAAAAGGCGTTGGAGCAGGTATTAAAATAATTTGTCTGTGTAATTTAATACACTGTTTTGTGACGATGAGAGATACTTGTTGCTACGTCATTGTCGTTATTTGGTCTCACACAGTAGCTACTCCTGACATTCCCCCAGCACGCGCCTGCCTGCGGCCACGACGGTGATGTAGGCGGGTGTGACGACTGGGACGAGCGGTGTGCTGCCGCGACCAACGACCCCACGCCCTCCATGTCGTGGGACAACCTGACGCCCGATCCCTCCCCCGCCCTGGCCCTGGCAGACACGCAGCCCCCCACGCGGCGGAAAGAGCGATATCGACGCAGATTAACGAGGAAAGGGATAATGAGAATGAGAATGATGCTAACGATGGCCTCGGCACTATTGTTTCTGTCCGAGAAAACACTTACACACAATCCTGTCAGAGCGGTGGGGAAGGATAGGCAACTTGTTATTGGTAATAAAATTAATAATCTTGTCTTGCGTGTTTTCTTTTTATTTACATTGAGTGAATAGTTTATCGTATCATTGTTTTCAAGAAGCGAATCAATTGTGAGGTAAACTGAAATGGTCACCCAAAAAATATTCATGACTGACCAATAATACCACATAATCTAATTTACCCTTGATATTACTGCAACTAATTACAAAAATCATACTAGCAATAACAGTTTGTATTTTCTTGCTAAAAGCTCATATCTGGCAATACATAATGTCACTGTGCTTTACGATGCGTTCACTATCTTGCAATAGTTTAGACTGGTCCTGTTAAATTAAAGAATACATTTTCTTTATCCGTAAGTCTTCAAAATCCAATAGTTTCCATGAAAAGAAGAAAAAATAAAGGAAATTTGAAACCTTAGAAAACTTCAGATGACCCAGTCCTCGAAACTACTACAAGACTTGGTATGAATTTCCTTAACATGAAAATAAAAAATAAACCACTGAAGATTTCCTCAAAACCGCGACTGCATTAGCTGACGTGAAATGTGAAGGTGTTAAATATGTTCAAGTTGGCAGTCTGGATGTAGGAGTAAGTGTGAGATGGAAGGGGTGTTTGGGTTCTCAGCGTGTTACTGGAAGGGGTGTTTGGGTTCTCAGCGTGTTACTGGAAGGGGTGTTTGGGTTCTCAGCGTGTTACTGGAAGGGGTGTTTGGGTTCTCAGCGTGTTACTGGAAGGGGTGTTTGGGTTCTCAGCGTGTTACTGGAAGGGATGTTTGGGTTCTCAGCGTGTACTGGAAGGGGTGTTTGGGTTCTCAGCGTGTTACTGGAAGGGGTGTTTGGGTTCTCAGCGTGTTACTGGAAGGGATGTTTGGGTTCTCAGCGTGTTACTGGAAGGGTGTTTGGGTTCTCAGCGTGTTACTGGAAGGGGTGTTTGTGGTTTCTCAGCGTGTTACTGGAAGGGATGTTTGGTTCTCAGCGTGTTACTGGAAGGGGTGTTTGGGTTCTCAGCGTGTTACTGGAAGGGATGTTTGGGTTCTCAGCGTGTTACTGGAAGGGGTGTTTGGGTTCTCAGCGTGTTACTGGAAGGGATGTTTGGGTTCTCAGCGTGTTACTGGAAGGGGTGCTTGGGTTCTCAGCGTGTTACTGGAAGGGATGTTTGGGTTCTCAGCGTGTTACTGGAAGGGGTGTTTGGGTTCTCAGCGTGTTACTGGAAGGGATGTTTGGGTTCTCAGCGTGTTACTGGAAGGGGTGCTTGGGTTCTCAGCAGGTGAGACAGGAGGGCAGGTAGTGGAGCTTCAACAAAATATTGTCCAGGGTGGTGAGCTGTGAGGGCGGCAGCGTCACTCTCGCTCGCCACTGCCTTACGTATTCCTGTAGCTGGCTTACCACTGACCTGTACCTGGGGACGACACATGGGTGGTGAGCTAATTAGTTTTATACGTGTGCACGTTCATTAATTCTTTATATATAATGTTTTTTAACACTATTGCAGTTAGTATTATATTCGTTGCATAACTTTTATCTTCAATATTGTACTGTACAAGTATCGTGATTTGAGGTGTTAAGACTGTATGTGATAGTATGTGATAGATAGTCCTTTGTGATGTAAAAAAAAAAAAATTGTAACCTATTTTGTTTGTGCCCTTGGCCAGTCCTTTGTGATGTAAAAAAAAAAAAAAAAAAAAAAAAAAAAAAAAAAAAAAAAAAAAAAAAAAAAAAAAAAAAAAAAAAAAAAAAAAAGGAATAGGACAGATGGAGAGAAGTTATGGGTATGGTGTAATATTGATTATCGTGAAAGCTTATGTTAGGCGGCGGTGGGTTTGTCGAGGCCAGATAGTGAGTGGGTTATGCGAGACGGTCTTACTCTGCGGATTTCGGGCTGATGGGTGGGTTGTCCTCGTAAGGGTTGGATAGCAGGTCATACAACTCGGGCTGCGAGGACATGTCTATCACGTTTTCCCCCAGACAGTCGCAGGCTTGGGAATGACTCCAGCCACACTGGGTGGTGCCCGCCAACCACTTGGCTCTGGCGAGGTGCATCTTGTATATGTGGTCACCTGTAACCCATCAAAGGAAACCCAGACTTAGGCATGTTATCAATGAGAGGAATGCTAGTTATTTGTTAGTGTACATCTCTCTCTCTCTCTCTCTCTCTCTCTCTCTCTCTCTCTCTCTCTCTCTCTCTCTCTCTCTCTCTCTCTCCGTAGGTGGAAGTACTACAAAGAGAGAGAGACAGACAGACAGACATGATACGATTGTTTGAGGGAGGGAACCATAGGAGAGAAGTGGCCTCTCTCTCTCTCTCTCTCTCTCTCTCTCTCTCATCTCTCATCTCTCTCTCTCTCTCTCTCTCTCTCTCTCTCTCTCTCTCTCTCTCTCTCTCTCTCACCCGTGTCCATCCTCACGGCATGAAGGGAGGTGCCACAGTGATGCAGAAACAGTCGAGGAGTCTTGCCCTTCGTTCCCTTCAACAGCAGTTCAGAGATGTCCTCGCCGTCCAACTCCTGCAGCCCAGACCACAATACCTCATCCATGTTACTGTTACCATTATCATCATTATCATTACAACTATACCACCACAGACACCTCTATTTCAAGTATGATGGAAGAGAGAATAAGAAGATAAATAATGTATACTAGGACTGAAGTCAATGCATTGTTGGGTGGATGACCTAAAAAACATGTTAAAAAGAAGAAATGGATCACAAAGACATAAGATGGAATATTAAGGAAGAATTGGAACAAAAGTACATAGAGAAAATGCCAGTAGATTTACAGATTTTTTTTTATATTTATGAGTAATATACGAAAGCAACAAAGCCTCAAGGCAAACAGTAAACAAAACAGAGAGAGAGAGAGAGAGAGAGAGAGAGAGAGAGAGAGAGAGCACAAGAAAATAAGAAAGCTACAAGAGGCCGCGAGACCTGCACGTGGTAGTTCCTGTTACTTAACACTACCTACATCCACCTTTCATCCCCATCCATGAAATTATCTAGCCTCCTTTTAAGAGAGAGCAGCGCCTTACCGTGCTTGCTGCTCGGGGCACGAGGTATTGAAGGCGTGGCAGGCCAGCCATGGACAGCAGGGTGGGCATCAGGTCCATGAGGGAGGTGGGCGTGTCCAGGGTCACGCCGCGGGGGATGTGACCCGGCCACCGGAATATCCCCGGCACGCGCACGCCGCCCTCCGATCCTCCCTGCCGCTTGCCGCCTGTTGCACATCACCGTCAGCAGTACATGGGCATTGAGGTTACTTATGGAAATGATAGAAATAATGTACTAAATTGGCCCACTCCCCCTTCTTCTATTCTCTTACTGTCTTCTCTATATAGGGACTGGCAATTAAGCGGGCTTTTTGTTCCTTTTTTTGCCCCAGGCCAGTCCTTTGTGATGTAAAAAAAAAGAAGAAGAAAAACTTTCTTCATACCAATCAGTCTGTGTAACTAAAAATGTTTGGTTAGTCTGTCATCAAGGATTATGACTCCTGTGGAAGTCGAATTTGGGTATTAAATCAACACTATTCAAATTGAAGTATTAGAGTTGCTACACCGTGTGCTTATAGATAAGGGACCTGTCTAAGCTGTGTGTGATGCTGAGGGTTCTTATCAAGTCCTCGACAGCTCAAGTGACTTTCCCTTCAGCGCCAGTGACAGCATGCTTGAGGTGCCCTCTTGCTTTTACTTTCAGAATGTGTTACTTTCAAATATACTCCTTATTAATGTGTGATCAATGGTTGAGTGTCATTGGTAAAGATAAACATTCAAGTACACTGATAGGCGCAGGCACACAAGCACACACACAGATAAACATACAAGTTGGCAGACATAGAGATAGCCTTCAAAACATACAGACATACAGTGATCAAAGTTTTCGTGTAAATAAAAATCTTGTTCCAGTGGTAGTGTCTGGGGACCACCGATATTGAGTGGTATAAGTATATAGTAGTAGTAGCAGTAGTATAGTATATAGTAGTAGTATAAGTATACGTGTAGGTATAGCGGTAGCGTGGTTGGCTGGAGCAGGAGTAACCACGATAATCTTTCAGTAATGCATCATCAAAAATAGCCTCTTTAGTGTTGCCTTACATCCTGCATTACAACAGACGTCTCACCTTTGAAGCGTCCGTTGTAGCCTCCGATGCGCTCCCCGGTGTCCTCCACAGCCTCGAGGTGCCCCCCCTGGTCCGACGTGAAGTAGACGACGGTGTTGTCCTCAAGACCCAGCTCGCCCAGGGTGTTCAGGACTCGACCCACGCTCTCGTCCATCTCCTCCACGTTGTCGCCGTACCTGTGGCAGCGGGACAAAGGGCTTCAGGACCTCTCGAGAACAAGCGTCATATACAACAGTTACAAGTACAACATAATGCCGGAACAGCCATTAGACAGTGAGGACAGTTCAAGTAATGGTTAGTAAGGGGACTGACCGGCGTACTTCTAGGCGTGTCATTGGAACGCACAGAATATCTACCAAAACCATAACTTATGAATTATTGACGTGGACGCATGACCTGATACTCTAAGGTGCTTATGTCCCAAAGACCCACCTGCCGTGTTTGCTCTTCCCTGCCCTATGAGGCGCCGAGAACATGGGCGTGTGGACGTGGCCGAAGGCGTGCATCAGGAAGAATGGCTCCTCGTCGTGGGCGTGAGCCTGCAGGAAGCTGCGAGACTCATCCACCAGCCGCTGCGAGAGGCCGTCCAGCTGTATGGGAGCCTCCACTGCCTGGTCACCCCGCATGAGTCGCGAGTTAACTTGTCGCATGAGCCAAGGCGACACCTACACGACGGAGGAGAAAGAAGGGTGTGGATGTGATCAAAAAGAGGGAAATATTAGTGCCAGGCTCTCTCTCTCTCTCTCTCTCTCTCTCTCTCTCTCTCTCTCTCTCTCTCTCTCTCTCTCTCTCTCTCTCTCACACACACCATGGTCATATAGACTTACGCCCCATACACAGTCGCTGGTCTGGCTGTGGTGGGCGAAAATGAACCAAACGAGTCCCAGAACAACTTCCGTAGCCAGCAGGAGGAGGACGCACGTACACCTGCTGAACACCTTCTTGCGAGCCGCGACGAGGAGGCTGACCATGGCTGCCACCCACGCCACGGCCAGACCCTGCGTGGAGAAGGGGAGGAATTGCCAACAGAGAAGCTACGAGATGCCAACAGAAGACAACATGTTTAAGCTTTTCGCGAACTTTGGAAACATGAATGCGATCAACGAAATGCTACTATTCTTTTTATTGTTCGAATTTTCTTTGTAATGTACTCTGTGTATCACTTAGTTTTACCTGAAACCTTAAGTCATCCATTGGGAACTTCCAGAAGGCGTGAGGCCCCCGGGTCTCCTGATAGAGGGTGACGGGGATGCCGTAGAAGGACTGGAAGCCGTGATTCAGCGGACCTGGACACGAGCGGCCGAAGAGCGTGCAGTTCATGCCCAGGTGCCACTTGCCTGAGGACCAGATTGTGATGATGATGATGATTGTGTGTGTGTGTGTGTATTCATCTAGTTGTTGTATTTTACATCTAGTTGTATTTTACAGGGCCAGAGCAACGCTCGTGTGGCCCCGTCTCCATATCAACATTTTTATAATTCATCCTTAGTGCTTTGTGTTGGCCGAAGCCAGCACCCCGGAGATCAGGTCACAAACCCCGGCTAACACCCGGTACCCATTCACTGCTGGGTGGACAGGGGCTCGGGTTTTAAGGAAACAACCCATCTGTTTCCGCTCCGCCCGGGGAGTGTGTGTGTGTGTGTAGCGCAAGGTGGAATATTCAGAGAGTGCTTCACCTAAACAAGGGAGGACATGAATGAGTGAGGACCGCCTTGCTCACCCACGAGGCCGGTGGTGTAGTTGGCAGCAGCGAGCGCCGAGGCGATGGTCACCTCGGCAGCGGGCAAACCGACGGTGCTGGTGACGTGCACGATCACGGGGATGGGCAGCTCACCGGGGCCCTCCTCCAGCCCTGTCAACGGGAACAATAAATGAAGCACCATACAGTCACCCATGTTTTTTATATCACCAAGGAAAAAAGAAATAGAGGCGTGAGTTACCGTATGATGATGATGATGACTTAGGACTGATGACTGATGACTATGACTTAAATGGAGCACTAAACAGTCACCCATGTTTTTCTATCATCAAGGAAACAAGGCATAGAGGCTTAAGAGTTACCGTAGCGCATTGGGTAGCGGCCTGTGAGGAGGGCGGCGCGGCTAGGCGTGCACATGGAGGAGGCGGCGAGGTGGTGGGTGAGACGCACGCCCTCGGACGCCAACCTTGAGACACAGGGAAGACAGAAAATCTTGAGACACGCAGTAAAGACAGGGGTAAGGCTCTTGACTCTAAGCTCAAACACAAGTACTCATATTATTCTAACTCAAAGGCATTAATTTTTATTCTAATACTAAATCATCACAAGGATGGATTGGTGAAGAGAACATAAGAAAATAAGGAAGCTACAAAAGGCCGTGAGACCTAGCTACATATGGTAGTTCCTGTTACTTTACACTACCTACATCCAGCTTTCATCCCCATCCATGAAATTGTCTACTCATTTTAAAACTCCCTATTAATTGACTCCGCACTAACAACTAAGAGTATCTCCATAGGTAGACTGTGGCAGAAAAAGGTCACCTCTTACCGGTCAAGGTTGGGCGTCTTGATGGTGGTGTTGCCGTAGCAGCCAAGGTCACCAATCCCTAAATCGTCCGCCAGGAAGAGCACCACATTGGGCCTCCCCTTGGTGGCCGCCCCGCTCACCGCCGCCACGCACATCACCCACGTCCAGACCAGGGTTCTCATCCTCCCGCCTCTCCCTGACGCCGCCGCACTGGGGAACAACCTCGCGTCAGACAAGCAAGTAAGACACCGATAAGTAATCAAATATACGTGTACCTGATGATTCTACAAAGAGTTGCCGTGAAGTGGATAATGACTGAAGGACATCAGATACTTATACTTCCACTACCTTTTTTTGCCTTGCGGTCATGACATGACTTGCGGATACATAAGTATCCGCCCCCTCTTGACAACAACAAAAGGATCTATAGTACGTTAGAAGAAGTGCCTAGCCTACCATTAAAAATTCCGTACCTCCTATATAAATAGACCTTCCCAAATCCCTATCACCACTATTGCTATGTATTTATAGCTGGCTGTTTAGTTTGTCGTTTACTTATACTGCCCGTCATGAATGTCATATGACTACAGAAAGGCGTGCTTGTATTACCCCCACCGGCTTCTCTCCCTGACGGAACAATCGCGTTTGGTATCTATGCTGATATGGAAATGAAATAAATAATAACAATAACAAGGAAGTTATCTCAGTGTGATAAGGTTACACTCTTGCTTCCAAGGCTAAAATGTTGCCTAACTACGCACTACAATTGCAGACATAATAGATTCACGGAAAGCAAATAATTACTCGACTCATGAAGACATTACATTCAATAATATAATTTCAGCTGTTGTTTTATTATGTTATAGAGCAAAATAGAATGATTCGGCAATTTTTTTGAGATTACTACTAATAACATGCACAATTGCAGCACAAGTTTCACCCGTATCAGGTGGGTCACTGCATTCATCATACTAGGCTGCCGAGGATACATGTACAACACTGGTATTCTAATGAAGGTAGGGAAAGCTGTATGTCATATGTATACGGCAATACAACACTCTGCTCCGGCATATTGTATGGAATTTCTGCATTGAGTAAGGGGTTGAACTATTTTTTTTTCATATTTTTTTTTTATTCCTGAAAAATATTAGAGAAAAAAATGGTTAAGTTCCGGTTAGTGAACTGTGCATTGTGTTGTTTAAAGGTGTTTCTGTTTTCGTTTGTTCATTATCATTCATTTCATATTTTTTGTCTAGGGGTTATGTGTGTATGTATGTGTGTGTGTGTGTGTGTGTGTGTGTGTGTATGTAGGTAATAACAAACTTATATAATATTTCTACGTCAATATGTGCAGTGTGTGACGCGTTATTGTTGTTATTCATCAATAGAATTTCTCACACTTATTATAACAGATGGACTTACTATTCTAAATACTATACAGGTGATTTACATGTGTGAAGAAACTCGTATGGAAACATGCACACCTTCTTTGTACCCCAGCAGCATTTCAACAACTTTTAACTTCCATTTGAGAGAAACAACATTAATCTGTAAGCCTCATAAAAATCTGTTTAGTCTGGGTGAAAAGATAGCAGTTCTCTATGAATACTTTCAACTCTCTCGTTCACTTGATAGTTTACGATTTTTCCCCCTAACTAATGCCTTTCTCCCTCTGTCATATTCTACTTTGATCTATTTTCTTTTATTCTCCCTCTATTCATTCTCTCATATCTTCCTTTCCCTTCTCATCTCTTCCCTTCCCTTCCCTTCCCTCTCGTCCATCAAGCTCGGGTCAATGGTCATGTCGCTGTCACAATTACCTCGTAGCGACAGACAGCCAAATGACCCAATATAGGAGGTCGTGCCCAGCTGAGAGAGAGAGAGAGAGAGAGAGAGAGAGAGAGGAGAGAAGAGAGAGAGAGAGAGAGGAGAGAGAGAAGAAGAGAGAGAGAGAGAGAGAGAGAGAGAGAGAGAGAGAAGAGAGGAGAGAGGAGAGAGAGAGAGAGAGAGAGAGAGAGAGAGAGAGAGGGAGAGAGAGAGAGAGAGAGAGAGAGAGAGAGAGAGGAGAGAGAGAGAGAGAGGGGAGAGAGAGAGAGAGAGGAAAAAGAGAGAGAGAGGAGAGAGAGAGGAGAGAGAGGAGAGAGGAGAGAGAGAGAGAGAGAGGAGAGAGAGAGGAGAAGGGGAGAGAGGAGAGGAGAGCGAGAGGAGAGAGAGAGAGAGAGAGATGGAGAGAGGAGAGAGAGGAGAGAGAGAAGAGAGAGAGAGAGAGAGAGAGAGGGGGAGAGAGAGAGAGGAGAGAGAGAGAGAGAGAGGAGAGAGAGAGAGAGAGAGAGAGAGAGAGAGAGAGAGAGAGAGAGGAGGAGAGGAGAGAGAGAAGGAGAGAGAGGAGAGAGAGAGAGAGAGAGAGAGAGAGAGAGAGAGAGAGAGAGGAGAGAGAGAGGAGAGAGAGAGAGGAGAGAGGAGAGAGAGGAGAGAGAGAGGAGGAGAGAGAGGAGAGAAAAGAGAGAGAGAGAGAGAGAGAGAGAGAGAGAGAGAGAGAGAGAGAGAGAGAAGGGGAGAGAGGAGAGAGAGAGAGAGAGAGAGAGAGAGAGAGAGAGAGAGATGAGGAGAGAGAGAGAGAGAGAGAGCGAGAGAGAAAAGAGAGAGGAGAGGAGAGAGAGAGAGAGAGGAGAGAGAGAGAGAGGGGGGGGAACAAGCCTTTTTTTATTTTTTGGCATGTATTTTTGTTACAGACAGTTGCAATTTGTTAGACAGAGATTGTACGTACTACTTTTATCCCAAACAACGAATAATACTTTAATGAGAAAAACAAAAAAATTCGTGGGGTTTAAAAATTTGTATTTATAGAAAATTTTCCCTGGGGTTTCTCGTTTTCTTCCGAAAAATTATCTTTTGATTTTTAGATATTTTTTTTGGGGTTTTGTTGTTACTCTTTCTCTCAAAAAACAGAGAACGAGGAACGTGAAGGGGAAACTATTATCAGGCAAACAAAGGCAGCGTCAGAAGGTTCAAAAAATATTGGAGGGTGTAAAACCCACAAAAAGGGAAACGGGAGTAAAGGGAGGGACGAAGAAAACCCAAACCGGTTTGTCGAAATATTGAGACGAGAAGCGAAGAAGGGGAGAGGACAGCTTGAGGCGATGCAGGGAGATCAGAGGAGGAGTGTAGCAAAATAGTATATGTGAAGGGTTGGTAACTTGGGATGCCCTAACAAGTATATAAAACCAACGACACTTCAGTAAGATGAGCTACACGGGGGATGAGGGGCTAAAGGGGGAAATTTGTAAAAGCAAGAGAGAAAAATAAATGCGAAGAGTTGGTGGGATGTTTTTAAAACAAGATAGGGAAACCCAAACGCCCATTTCCCCCGGGAAAAGCAAAGGAGGCCCTTATGAGTGCCTGAAGGGAAACTGTACACCTTCAGTTTTTTTTTCTTGTAGTACAAAAGCCAAAAAACCCAAAACTTTTGTGGGGGTTTAAAACTCAGGGAATAGTAAAGCGTTTCCCTCAAAAAGCCCCTCCCAAATATGTCAGTCTTTTTAATTTCCCGTTTTGGTTTTGAACTTTTTAATGTCACCAACCACCACCACCACCATCACCATCACCATCACCTTTACTCAGAAAAAGGCACCTCCCAGCAAACACACTACGTAAACCTTACGTTTTGAGAAGGTGGGTTTTGGAAAAGGGTTGGGAAAAAAGGGAAATATATAGAAATCATACGTACACTCTTAAATTTGGTGTAGTTGAAATTTGGTAGTTTTTTAAAACGTCGTGCGTTTATTTTTTTCAAGTAATGGGCCCCAGACAAACTACGTCAGGGTTTTGGTTTACATGGGTTTGCTTGGGGGGAAAAGGGGGGGGTCGCCGCGGGGGGAAACCTAAAAGGGGAAAAACTCCCGGCGATGGGGGGAATTTATTTTTATTTGCGCGAAATTGATATTCCAGGGCAATTACGTGCCGGTTCTCGTGACAACATATAGAGAAGACCTGGGGTAATGGCTGATGTGAGGGGGCTTTTTAAACCAAGAAAACAGATTCATAACAGAGCCTCGTAAAAAAGGAAACCCGCGGTAGGTACATAATGTGTCCCACTATTTGTTTTACTCTAATGAGACCTGTAAATGTTTTCCGGGTTTAAAAAGCCTCTGCACATAAACCCACCCACCTCAGGTCTTATTTTTGGGGTCAGCGAGACGGAAATATACATTTGGAATACCCAATTTCCCCCAAAAAACAACTCTAAATTTTCATGGCGTGTCTTTCTTTGTAGTTTTTTATAAATTCAGGGTATGATGTTTTAAAAAATCCCTTTTTAAATTTGAGCCTTTGGGTTTTTTCTCTTTAATAATTTGGGGGTTTTTTTTTTATAGTGTTTGCCCTTTACTCCCCCTCTCCCACAAAAAAAAGTTGGGGACCTGGGGGAATGCGGGATTTTTAGCTGGGGCAAAAATGCGTCGGAAAACCCCATAGTTTTTTGGTTTGGGGTGTTGTAAAAATTGCCTAGATCAAAAGGGGAAAAAATTGGATTTTTTCCCGGTTTCCAAAAAAACGTGGGAAACCCTTTATGATCCCCCACAGAATGATGACCGGGAAATGTTTAGAACCCCCCCAAAAACCCCCCCTAGGAGGGTTTGGAATTTTGGGTTTGGTTTAAAGGGGGGGTTTTAATTTTGGGTTTGGTTAGGTTTTGTTAAAATTTGGGTTTTTTTAGATTGGTTAGGTTAGATTTGGTTAGGTTTAAATTGGGTTTTATTTTGGGTAGAGGGTTTGGTTAATTTTTGGGGGGGCAAATTTTTCTAGATATAAGGTAATTTCCCTAGGTCTAAAAGAATTTTACCCCCCCATACACAACTCTTAAAAAATGTGTTTCCGGGCGCATAATTTTTTCCCCCCCCGAAAACCCGATTCCCACAGATCCAAAATTGTTTTGGGAAAAATTGGGGGAGTATGGGGGAAACACCATAATTTATATGTGGGGTTTTCGGGTGGGGGAAAAAAATTTTGCGCGGAAAAAACATAATTTAAGAGTTTTTTGTATGGGTGGTAAAATTTTCCGGGGTCTAGGGTAATTACCTTTTAAATTTGGAAAAATTTTCCTAACCAAAAAATTTAAACCCAACTAACCAAAAAATAACTTTAAACTAAATAAACCAAAACTAACCCCGCCCTAACCTAAACCCAAAACTAACCAAACCCTTTGCGGGGGGGGGGGGGGGTTCTCCCAAACTTTGGGGCATCATTTTGTGAGGAAAAGTCAGGTCACCCCGGCTCTGGGCTCAAAGAAGAAATCCAATGAATTTTCCCCGATCTAGGCAATTTTACAAAACCCTAACTCAAAAAATAGTGGTTGCGACGTATTTTGTACCCAGCCCAAAAAGCCCCCATTTCCCCCCGGTCCCCCGGGAAATTTCCCCCCCAGGTCCCCAAGCTTGTTTTGTGGGAGAGGGGGAGTATGGGCAAACGTGCACTAGAATAATACCGGGAATTTTACCCCCTATACACAACTCTTAAATTTTGTGTTTCCGACGCTTAATTTGTTCCCCACCCGAAAACCCCGCATTCCCACAGGTCCCCAAACTTGTTTGGGGGAAGTGGGAGAGTATGGGCAAACACTAGAATTTTACCAAATTCCCTAGATCTAGGGTAATTACCTTATATCTAGAGAAATTTGCCTAACCAAAACTAAACTAACCTAACCTAACCTAACCAAATATAACCTAAGCTAACCTAACCAAATATAACCAAACCTAACCTAACCAAATCTAACCTAACCAAATCTAACCTAGCCTCCTAGCGGGAGGTTGGGGGGTTCTCGACACTTGGGGCATCATTCTGTGAGGATCATCAGGTTCACACGTTTCTGGACTCAGAAGAAATCCAATGAATTTTCCCTTGATCTAGGCAATTTTTACAACATCCCTAACTCGAAAACTATGTGGTTGCGACGCATATTTTGTACCCCAGCCCAAAATCCCGCATTTCCCCAGGTCCCCAAGCTTATTTTGTGGGAGAGGGGGAGTATGGGCAAACACTAGAATAATACCCTACTTATTATGAGAAAAGACAACAAAAGGAACTCATTTAATAAGGTATTTTAATACTATCATAACCATGAATATGTATACAACCTACAAAGAGAAGACTACGACGATGAAAAAAATTCGAGTTGTTTTGGGCGAAATTGATATTCCAGGTGCTATAGTTCCGTGCTTGCTGACAACATAGAGAAGACCTGAGGTGATGGTTGATGTGCAGAGGCTTCTAAACCAGGAAAACAGTCACAGCAGAGTCTCATTAAGAAGTAAGCAAGTGGTAGGGACACGTTACGTACCTACCAGTTGCTTACCTTTTGACGAGGCTCTGTTATGACTCTGTTTTCTTGGTTTAGAAGCCTCTGCACATCAGCCATTACCTCAGGTCTTCTCTATAGTGTTGTCAGCGAGAACAGAGCACAGTAATATAGCACCTGGAATATCAATTTTGCGCAAAATAACTCTAAATTCTTCCATCGCCGTAGTTTTCCCTTCGTAGGTCCACCCGCGGCGACCCCGCCTTATCCCCACAATGCACCGATGTAAACAAACCGTGACGTAGTTATGGGTAGGGTCCATTAAGACGTTATAGTAATACGTATTTCTTCTACTAATATATTACGTAGTGGTTTTACGTTTCAATTACTTATTTATAACATCATGATGTAACGTGATATTAGAGGATTCAAAACGTTATATATACATAATGAATACGTGGATACATATGTTAAAAATACGTAAGTATTACTTTTAATATGAATTGGGTATGTTGTATTAGGTAGTGTTTGGTTACGTCGCTACAATCTTTTTCAACGTAATGAAGACGTTACAGAAAACGTGTTTCTTCTACTAATATTAATAATATATTATGTAGTGGTTTTACGTTTCAATTACGTATTTATAACATCATGATGTAACGTGATATTAGAGGATTCAAAACGTTATATATACATAATGAATACGTGGATACATATGTTAGAGATATGTGAGTATACGTTAATATGAAATTGTCTATGTTGTATTTGGGTTTGGGTGTTTGGTTACGTCGCTACAATACGTTTTTAAACGTAATTAAGACGTTACAGAAATACGTGTTTCTTCTACTAATATAGTACGTAGTGGTTTACGTTTCAATTACGTACTTATAACACATAAAGTAACGTGATATTAGAGGTTTAAAAAAACTTTATATATACATAATGAATACTTTGGATACATATGTTAAAGATACGAAAGTATAGGGTTTTTGGGCACGTTTATAGCACCTTTAATTTTTTTTTTTTTTACGATTTGTGACGGAAATACATATGGTTTACATTTAAAATACGATTGCTTGGATGAAGAAATTTAATTGAAGTAAATAGTAAATTTCAGGCGGGGGCCCCAAGGTTATTATGCATGCACTGTTTCTTATTATAGTCTATGTAGAAACGTTTTCTATAGGTTCATATTAGAGAAAATGTTAATTAATACGGTATACAATTATAAGTTTTGTATTTTTAATTGTATTATTTTTATGCTTTTTATATAATCAAATGTAATGATTTCAAACTTTTAAAACGGTAAACTTAAAATATATTCAAAGCTATAATCAATTAAAAAAATTTACATACATGATTTTATGGGATATTGGGACTACTTAGATTTTTAATTTTTAGAATTCAAAAATATCTGAAGGAGTAATATTTTCACATTGGCATGAGGATCATTAAGTAAAAGGTACCTACTGTGGCAAGACATAATGATCACCTCATAAACAGGGCGGGCACTAGCTTACGCCTTAGTCACTAACCACATCCTTTACCTTTCTTTTAATGCACATGCATAGGTTTGAGAAGGTGATTTGGGACGTGATAAGAAGGTAGTACAGAGGTTTTTAGTTACGTGCAAATGGTTGTGGCAAATGTGCTTGCTGAAGGTAGTAGTAACGTAGCAAAAACGTAATGGGATTGTAGCAAAAAAGGTGTGAGAAGGTGATGGTACGTGATCAGAAGGTAGTACAAAGGTTGTAGTTACGTGCAAATGTGCTTGCTGAAGGTAGTAGTAACGTAGCAAACACGTAATGGGATGTAGCAAATAGGTTGTGAGAAGGTGATGGTACGTGATCAGAAGGTAGTACAAAGGTTGTAGTTACGTGCAAATGGTTCGCTAAATGTTGTTAAAGGTTGTCCGTACGTAGTGAAATACGTAGTTAGGACGTACCTGGGCGTCCACACAAATTCGTACTAGTTACGTATATTTGCTACGTAAAAGTTACAAAACCGCTACCTTTATATTACGTAAAAAATACGTAACTGTGTTAGCTGGGCTCCCCCCCGCCGCCTCCCGCCCCCTCCTGCCTCCTGCCGGCGGTGTCATCATCCAAAGAAGAAAACACGATATACATGAGGGCGAGTCTGACGCATAGAAAAAAAAGAGGGGGCGGAGACCCTATACCGTATGTGTGGAAGAGAAGATGGATGTGGGTTGGGATGGGGGAGGAAGGGGGTGGGTGGGGGGTGTATGGAGGATACAAAGGGACAGGAGTGCATCCCCAATGACCCTCCAAAACTAGATGCATACAACAGGCCTTCGGGGGAGTGGGGGAAGGTCCTGTTCGTCTTAGCCAAAGAAAGGAAGGAAGGAAGTTGAGAAGAAAGGAAGGAAGGAAGGAAGGAAGGAAGGAAGGAAGGAAGGAAGGAGTAAGGAAGGAAGGAAGGAAAGAAGGGAGGAAGGAAGGAAGGAAGGAAGGAAGGAAGGAAGGAAGGAAGGGAAGAGGAAGGAAGGGAGGAAGGAAGGAAGGAAGGAAGGAAGGAAGGAAGGAAGGAAGGAAGGAAGGAAGGAAGGAAGGAAGGAAGGGAGGGAGGAGGAAGGAAGGAAGGAAGGAAGGAAGGAAGGGAGTAAGGAAGGAAGGAAAGAAGGGAGGAAGGAAGGAAGGAAGGAAGGAAGGGAAGAGGAAGGAAGGAAGGAAGGGAGGAAGGAAGGAAGGAAGGAAGGAAGGAA
This sequence comes from Chionoecetes opilio, assembly GCA_016584305.1. Taxonomy (NCBI): domain Eukaryota; kingdom Metazoa; phylum Arthropoda; class Malacostraca; order Decapoda; family Majidae; genus Chionoecetes; species Chionoecetes opilio. The sequence continues at coordinate 29,547 of JACEEZ010024884.1, read as the reverse complement.
GGAAAGGAAGGAAGGAAGGAAGGAAGGGAAGAGGTGGAACAAAACGGGTAATACACAATAATACATTCTCTTTTTTATCTCATTTAGTGTTCTGTTCTTTACTAATTCCTTTTTTTTTTATCCTTTATCAACTTATCCTCCATAACCTTCCATATCCTTAGTCTTGCCCATCATTCTTCTTTCTGTTGTCTATTGTGTTTCCCTCCCTACACACTGTTCCCTTCCCCCCTCACTTGGTAGGCAGTGTAGATCATCACAATGCTGGATAAAGACCTTCCCTTAACACCCTGGGAACCTGATGGCTTATTAGACCAACCCTGCATCTCACTCCCTCCTGTCCCTTCGCTCCTCTCCCTTCCCTTCCTTCCTCTCCCTTCCCTTCCTTCCTCTCCCTTCCCTTCCTTCCTCTCCCTTCCCTTCCTTCCTCTCCCTTCCCTCTGTCTCCCCTCTCCCTTCCCTCACTCTCCCTCCCTCCTGTCGCCCCTCTCCCTTCCTTCCCTCCCGTCGTGTCATCAGCAACAACAAAGCCCGTCACGTCAGGGGAAATGTGATAGGCATAGGGCATAGGCTCTTTTGTGTGTTCATAATGAGAGGGACAGGCCGCCCACTTACTTGGCTAATCATTTCCTTCCTTTATTTTCTCTCTCTGTCTTAGTTCTGAATATTTTATCACTTTTTTGCGTCTTTATTTTCAAGTGGTCGTGTTTCTGTTTTTTTTCTATATTTTGGTTATCCTGTTGTTTTCGTTTATCTTTTATAATATACTTTACTGAAACACTCTATTAGGTTCATTATACTATACTGTTTCATTTTGAGTTACTGTGCTAAAGGTATTGCATATTGTCCTTTCATAACGTATACTATATATAGTTAACGTGTACCTATACAGCTGATATATAATTAAATACAGTGCATGGTCTTACGAATTCGACGTTTATTGGCACTTTTAAGATTTTATAACATCCTATATATTTCTTACAATGTGCATTATATATATAAATAAAAAAAAAAAAAAATACGCGTGAAAAGGTGAAATGACAACGAAAGATAAACACTTTATTATGCTTCTCGTTTTGTAATCATAGTTAGTGGCTGATTTAGTTAGTTTGGTTTAGTTAGTTTAGTTAGTTAGTTAGTGACTTGTTTACACTGCCACTCACTCACATTTGACACCCGGATCACTCTCACAACTCGACAGGATGTTATGGCAAAGAGTGAGTCACGGTAATGCTGGTAAATATTGACATCTGGAGCTGGTATGTTTTGGTGGCAATAGAGGTGTGAAGCAGGTAAAAGTGAGGTGAATTGTGAAGGAAATGACAGGTGTTGAGGTGGTGTTAGGCGCGATAGGTACGTTTGCGTGGGTGTGGGAAGGACGGCAGGTGAGTATGGAAGGGGTGAGGAAGGGGGGAGGAAAGAGTGTGAATCACGTTAGATTATATGGATGGCTACGTATTTGATTAATGGGGGAGAGAGAGAGAGAGAGAGAGAGAGAGAGAGAGGAGAGAGAGAGAGAGAGAGAGAGAGAGAGAGAGAGAGAGAGAGAGGGGGAGAGGAGAGAGAAGAGAGAGAGAGAGGAGAGAGAGGAGAGAGGAGAGAGAGAGAGAGAGAGAGAGAGAGATAAAAAGTAAAAAGTCATAGGTAAAGATCTGATGTTATTTGTTAGTTAAGGTGTTACGTACTTAGTTAGCAAGCCTGCCTGTGCACGTGTTCTATGAGTGGCGTCTCCTTATCTATTTTTTTTCCGCCTATGTAAACAAACCCTCTATCATCTAATCTATCTAATTTTTTCCGAATATCTGTTAATATACTATCAATTATATTTTGTTTTCTTTTATCCTATTGTTTTATTTCTCTTTGTCGACTACGATGTGTTTCCTATCCAAGTATTCTCAAAAACAGTTTTACGAGTATTATTGTATTACGAGTATCCTCTTAACTTTGTCTCAGTGCGTCCTTCTCTCCTTTGCCTGCCCTCCTGACAGCCGTGACCCGCCCTGAGGAGACCCGTGATGAAGACAAATGACCCCTGGCACTCCCCTCTGACCCCTGGCACTCTCCTACACGTGTTACCGATGCCAAGTGACGCTAACAGTGCCATTTGAGTGATGGTGAGGCGGCAGCGAGGAGGAGGAGGAATAGAGGAAAGACTAATAAAGGATTTACTTACTTACTTATTTATGGAGAAAGACTTATATAGGTTTAACCCCTTGAGGCCCATAACGTAATTTTCATTGTAATATAACCACCATTCGACGATTTCAATGAACATATGCAATATTATATACATATCACCTGTTTAATATCCTTGTCCATTAGCTAATTTGGTCTATTTAGTTATTTTTTCGTAGTTTTATGGCTAATAACAGACGATTTCATATAGCAAAGGAAAGATCTGGGCTTCACGTGGAAGGGTTAATCAACTTACAACTTATCCATCAAAAATCTGTATTCTGTTTACCATTCGTGTATTTTTTTCTATAACAAAGAAGTCACGTTGGGTTCGGCGCTTGTTTGGGTACGAATGAAGAGTGTGAGAAGGAAATAAGAATAACAGGTGAAAGGGGAAACAGGTACAGCATATAATAAGAGAGAGAAGGGATGGAAGAAATTAAAGAAGATGAAATGAAGTAGTAAGTAAATCGCCTGCAGTGTGTAGGGGAGAGCGGGGCAGGTTGCATCGAGGGTAGGTTGCATCATTGCCTCGAACTCTCATTAACTTTTTTTATTATTATTATTGTTGTAGTTGTAGTAGTAGTAGTAGTATATAGTAGTAGTAGTTTATAGTAGTAGTAGTTTATAGTAGTAGTAGTAGTAGTAGTAGTAGTAGTATTAAGACGATGTACGTGTGATAACATGCGAGTTAGAGGCAATGATGCAACCTACCCTCGATGCAACCTGCCCCGCTCTCCCCTACATGGCAAATGAAGGATGAGAGACAAGGAAGAAATAAGAGATGCAGTTGTAGGAGAAGAAAAAAGAAGAGATAAAAAGAGGAAGACAAGGAGGGAGAAAGGGGACGAAAGATATAATGAAGTCAGAAAGCCACTGGAGTGTGTAGAAAGTAAATGAAGGATGAGAGACAAAGAAGAAAATAAGAGATGCAGTAGCAGGGAAAAAGAGGAAGGAAGAAAGAAGGTAAGTCAAGAAAGAAGATGAAGGGAGGAGGAAAGTGAACCGGCCTGACATCAATAATTAATGAGTCCTCGCTTTCTCGGACCCAAACAATGAGGGGTCAATAAATTCGTCGAAAACTCCACTCATTTTCGTCCTATACAAGTTCCATTGCATTTTAACTCACATACACTCACTATCTTACACTCTATATACCTTATAAAGACGCAATAAGGAAAAAACGACACTATAACACCCGTATATCATCCCTGTATACAATTGCATCTGAGTGAAAATTCGTGATACTTTGTTGAAACGAACGATATTCACAGGGAAGCGAAGCCGTTGGGTGAGACTTGTTTCGCGCTCTACTTCGCTTCTCGTCTCGGCTGCTTCAGGGTTCATTGTGCGTTTTTAAGGTAAACATATTCCCTGTGTGTTCGTTTTTTTGTGATTTACTGGACAGTGGATCAGAGGGAAGGGAGGGAGGGAGGGGAGTGGGGAGGTGCTTACTGGTCAAGGGTGAGGTTGAGGGGGTGGGGGTGGAGGGGCTTTGTTTTGTTATGGAGAGAGAGAGAGAGAGAGAGAGAGAGAGAGAGAGAGAGAGAGAGAGAGAGAGAGAGAGAGAGAGAGAGAGAGAGAGATACTTGCTACTAATACTACTAATAAAGTTATTAATACTAATACCAGTTTCTTTTCATTTATGTGCATATCTATCTACCATTGTGATAATCTATTATTTTTTTTAATTAATATTCATTTCATCATTATCATTCATATTTGTGAGTGTATAATATGTATATACAATGTCATTACGTCTCAGCTCGCTGTTATGAGGCTTTTCCAAAACATATCATAATTTTTGAAAGAAAAAACTAGAATTTAACCATTTGAGCTCCATTATTTACTAAGACACTTCGTTGCCCTTCACCACTGTGGTTACATTTGGACTACCATCACCTGAACTACGTTGCTTAATAATACAAAAGGCGCTTCCCCTCCAACACTTAACTAGACATTCTTGGAGCACCTCGCCGCGTCGCCCTCGAATAGTTATAAAATGTTATCATAACGAAAGAAAACGAAGCGATGGACGGAAGAATTTTTAGAGGGGACTCAACATGAAATCCAAGAACGTATAATCTAACCCTACATAAATAACACACAAGGCATCTTTCGCATCACAAATTAAAGAGAAAACCTGGAAAAGAGAACTGCTGGGATGTACAGTATTATAATAAAAACATGAGGAAGAAGAGCCGAGGAGGGACAAAAAACCATAAAACCATTAGTCAAGCATGAGTTTGTAATTGGATGTCGATCTGTAGACGGAGGAGCAACCGAGGAGACTGGCGATTATTCATAACTCACAACCGCATCCTTACTCCTCGATCCTGCTACTCCCGCTGCAGCTAAACCCTGATGCCCTCCAAGTAAGGCGTGGGTGTCAGTCAGTGAGACGTGTGACCTTACTGCGAGAAGCGCAGATTGGTTAGATGATTAGGTTATGTTAGGTTAAGGTTAGATTTTGGTTAGATGATTGAAGACACTGTAGTAGTAGCAGTATAGTAGTGGTGGTAGTAGTAGTAGTAGTAGTAGTAGTAGTAGTAGTAGTAGTAGTATAGTAGTAGTAGTAGTAGTAGTAGTAGTAGTAGTAGTAGTAGTAGTAGTAGTAGTAGTAGTAGTAGTAGTAGTAGTAGTAGTAGTAGCAGCATTTGTAGTAGTAGTATAGTAGTGGTAATAACAGAAGTAGTAACTTAGTAAGTAGTGATAGACGTAGTGAGTAGAAGTAAGAAATCTTGTTGTCTTATACCCCGTAGACTATAATTAACAGTCACTAATGATAACAGTATAGTTCATACATGGAAGAGTTATACACAATAATAATTAAAGTAAAAAAAAAAACTAAGTCATTATTTGATTTAAGTAAAACAAAAATGGAGCAATAATCTCACTCGTACTTCACCTTTCAATTATTCTCTTTGTACATACGTATAAGTGTTGCGTCATGGGAAGGATTATGTTTACACCACTTAACACATACGAGGGTGTGGTATTGACACTTCCCATTATATATTAACACTCATATTTGACTTGATACCGCGAGAGTCCGTGTGGATGGAACGCTTTTTTGTGTCTTTCTGCTTCCGTGATCTTTGATATTTATTTATTAATTTATTTATATTTCACATCAAGGCTCGTTTGCACTTTGCTGTGTCAACAAAGAGGATCTAATACCACGGAAAAGATGGTATGTTGATGAAATAATGCAATATTTTCATTCATTACTCTCTCTCTCTCTCTCTCTCTCTCTCTCTCTCTCTCTCTCTCTCTCTCTCTCTCTCTCTCTCTCTCTCTCTCTCTCTCTCTCTCTCTCTCTCTCTCTCTCTCTCTATGTCATCCTCAAAGACTCTCCTTATTTACCTTTCATTACATCCTATTTACCTGTTGAACGTCTTTTTTCACAAGTCCTTTAAAGCTTGCTGGACTTTTGGAAGCACAACCCCCTCTGTGCGTCCTCCTCTTTTCCTTTTCCTTATTTTCCTTCTTGTCCCTTGCCCTCTCTCCCTACCACCTTCCTTCTTCTCCTTCTTTTCCTCCTCCTTGTCCCTTGCCCTGCCCCCTACCACCTTCCTTCCTTTGTATGTTGTGTACCAGTCTGCATCGTTGCCAGTTCAAGGTAGGTTGTTGATCATTGGAGGGCGACGCTGGCCTCATCTTAGGGGTTAGTCCCTCGTTTGTCCCTAACCACCAGGGGACGTCACAACAATGGCATCCTTCCTGGCTATTCTCTTTGACCTTTCGCTCCCTAGGTAACGTCCACAGAAGACCCGCTGCCTCCTACGTGGTACACAGGCGCAAGCAAGACCTGACCTGTTTCCTCTCTCTTCAACACACGAAAAAAATTCCTTTGTGTTATTTTTTTCTTTCATGCAACTGGCCTTCTCTCAAACAAAAAAGTGGGGTGGCACTAAAGAAGATAAAAAAACACACTTCTTCATTTTGCCTTCATGTATTCTTTATAACATTATTAACTATCAAACAGTGTAGTGCATAGCTTTCTAATATCCTTAAAAAAAAAATTAACGTTAGAGCACTCACGTAAAAAATACAGTGGAACATTTGATAAGACACGAGTCATATGAACCAATGATATGAAACAAAGAAACTTCAATAAATCCCTGAATACGAATGGAGGAGAATAATAACTTTGATGTTGGCCGAGTCTTGTCACACGTTCTCCATTCCCTCCCCATCCCTTCCCTTCCCTTCCCTTCCCTTCCCTTCCCTCATGCTGCCTCGGACAACAAAAATTTAGCATACAGAGTGAAGTGTCATCCAGCAAGACCGCGACACCCTTGAAATGGGGGGACAATGGGCAATGAGGGAAGGGGAAGAAGGAATAACAAAAACAACAACATAATATAAACAGATGGGAGGGAGGCGGTAGCAGAGTGGTTAGCGCCTCCGATTGGTGTTCTCGGTGACCCGAGTTCGATCCCCAATGAGAACTTGAATCCACTTAAAATCTTTCTGCATCGTCGAGTGGCCTAAGAACACCCACATGCTGCCTGCCCATCAACTCTACCTTCGATTGCGAGTGCATCGGAGGACACAGGAGGGGCGGCATGAGCCTCTAACAGGCGTCACTATAAAAATCCTGTCTGCGTCACCACGGGCGAGGGCCAACCGTCACAGTCCTCCAGTGAACCTCCAGGGCCTACCATCCCACCCCTGGAGGTCACTGCCTACAGGCGCTATAGGCACAAAGTAAAAAAAGAGAAAAAAAAGAAAAAAAAGAACGTAGTGCAACATGAAAAAAAAAAATCAATAATTTATTTAGGCGATGATTTTAGTGTTTTCTGGCGCGTCATATTTTGTTGATAATGATGATGATGGTGATGATGATAGCATTAATGATAACGATAATGA
>JACEEZ010024884.1:0-12500 GCA_016584305.1 Chionoecetes opilio | reverse complement strand
CACTCATTAATTGGTGTAAATAATATCTCAAGGATCTTCTTTATTTTCATTTGTTTCAGTAAGGAAATATTTACCGCAGTGAATTGAAAAACATACAGAAAAAAAGCCAGATGGTGCAAATGTAACCTCTAAGCTTGTTATCCTATTTTTCATTAGTCCCAGTAAGGAAACAAATACTGTATTAGAGTAATGATAAAGCTAATAACAATAATATGTTTTCTATCATTTCGTTTATTATTTTTGAGCGAGATCGACACAACAGTAATAATGGTCTCAACTGTTTTAGGTTGTCGTAATAATAGTAATACATCACAACGAAGATATCATTTATAACTCGGTATTTTGTTTTGAGCGATCAGCTAAACAAAATCTCGTCGTATTAGACTAAAGATAAATAAAAATAATGATATTAGTCCTTTTCCATCAGTCTTTTCCTTTTGACCGAAATCGACACAGGAGTAATAATGGTCTCAACTTGTCTCATATTATAATGGCAGTAACACCCCAACGAAGACATTATACCTCCGTGTTTTGTTTTGAGCGATCTGCAAAACAAAGCCTCGTCCATAGCAAGGTCTCTCATAGATATACCTTTGTTCATAGGTAACGTGAGTCCTGAACACGCGACGTAGGCGATGACGGGGAAGGCAGCGTCGCGGCAAACACTCTGAGACACTGGGACATTCACACCCCAGATAAATGAGGCTGGGGATGCGCAATACAAGGACCGGGCCCTCGAGATCTCCCTCCGGCGTCTTTCTGCGGGAACGTGCGTGAAGTGGCTATCTTGAGGAACTACACGCGAGTATACGATTTTGAGTAATGAATGCAAGGACAGCTCCCTTCACACTATTATAGATTCGAAGAGAGATGAGTGTTTTTTGTTAAATGGATCGCCTGCAGGTATAGCAAATAAGAGAATGGGTACGTTTGTGTTAACTATATTAGCTACTGCCAATTAATTGTTGGAATGAGTGATGGAGAAAAAACCCCGGGAAGAAGCAGTAGCACTTTATTTCTCTAACGTTTCGACTAAGTCTTCTTCAGAGATAATGAGACATGCTTATAGATACACATGCTTATATAACTACCAATTAAGTTATAGTTATCACAAGTGCTTGTGGGCCCTTCGGACCCATGTATTGATGTTTGTAGTAGTAGTAGTATATATTAGACAACATGTGATTGCAAACTCCAATCTTGTTGTTGCTGTCATTGGTCACTGGCCAAAGTGCCTCGCCTCATCTCAATATAATAGATGTGGGTATGCTAATGAAAGATAAATTTGTTTTAGACAATCAGTATCACAAAAATTTATAATTCTATATATCACTCCAGTTATCTTTGAAATTTTACTTTTTATATCCTCAATGTGTGCTTTCCATCTTAATTTACAGTCAATTGTAACTCCTAAGAACCTGACTTTCCGTGTTTCTTTAATTAAGATGTTATTCATTCTAATACTAATTTGTTGTGGTTGGGTCATCTGTGGATGCGATAGCATATAGTTCGTTTTACTGATGTTAATTGTTAATTTGTTACTTTTTAGCCAGCTAACTACATGTATTAGTTCATTATTCATTGTATTTTGTAATGTAATTAAATCTTTTCCTTGAAGGAAAATATTAGTGTCATCTGCAAAAAGTATGAACTTGAGTTTTCTAGTACATAAGCTACTATCATTGATATATAAGAGAAATAGTAATGGTCCCAAAATTGATCCTTGTGGTACACCACATTTAACATTTTCAGGGGGAGATGTTATATTACCAAAGACTGTGAACTGCTTTCTCGAGTTAAGATAACTTTCAAACCACTTCAATGCTTCCCACGAATTCCATATACCAAAAATTTCTTAAATGGTAAAAGTGATTTTTGTGTAAAAAGTTTTGGAAAAATCGAAAAAGACTTTAGCGCGGTTTTTAAATCTAGGGCGTTATAAAATTTTTTGGCAAAGCATGTGTATTGTTTAAATTTTTTGAAAAATTTGGGACGAAACCCCATACTGGTCATCTTTTAGGAGGGGAATTTTGCAAAAAAATTAGTCAAAATCGGGTTTGGGCGAAAATTTTTTTTAAAAAATTTTTACTTATGCAGGGAAAGAATCAAAAATGGGCCCGGGGCTAGGAATAAAAAATTGTCCCCTTTTTTTTGTATTGGGAAATTATTGGGCAACCCGCAATGATCGGAAAAGCATCCTTCTAAAAAAGGATTTATTTATGAAAATACTCTAAAAAGGGGGGAAAGATTTTCTCTGCTTTTTGAGATTATATTTTTAAGGGTCGTCGGGGCCCTGGGCTGAAACCCTTTTATTTGGGAAAATTTTTCCTTACTTTTTTTTGGCATGTTTTTTGGTCGGAGATAAAAAAAGGGAACGGGTTGAGGGAAGGTGGGACTCAAATGGCACGGGGATTTCTTCTATTTTCCGTCTAGATTTTTGGGAAATTTCCCAAAAATTATTAAACCCTTTTTGGCAATGGAAAAAAACTGTCTGAGATGGTTTTGGGCCTTGTGCTGAAAATTTGGGATGAATAAATTTACATTTTCTTCCCTTTTAAATTTCATCCCCAATATTTCATTTGGGGTTTAAAAATTACCGGCCTTTTTCGATTACCCCTTGATTTTGAGTTTTTCTTTTTGCTGCTCGTGGGCACAGATGTTTAAAATTTTTCCGTTTTTTCAAAAAAAATTAAATTTGGGAAGTTAAGGGCCCTTTTTGCGAAAAGGTTCTGAAGTCTATTTCAGTTTTTTAATGTTTTTGTTATTGCTCTATTGATGTCGGGGTTTCCCTTTAATGTTTCTCTTTAATCTTTTTTACTTTTTTAACTGCAAAATTTTTTTTTAAAAAAAGATTAAAAAATTTTTTCTTTTGAAATTAAAAAAATTATCATTGAAAATCCTCCCCCCCATGTCAGTTTCCCAACCGGATTTATAAAATTTTGACTTAAAAAATCAATCAGTTTTATTAGAAAACCCTCTTTTTTTAAGGGAAATTTTGGGGGCCCTTTGTGAGCCCCAAATAAAGGCTCCCGGGACAGACGGGTTCAGATAAAAGGTGTTAAAAGAAAAACTCGGACCCTCTGGTAAATATACCAGACCAACCCCCAACCCGGGTTTACACCAGCCCCAAACCCAAAAACGCTCCCGGGCCACGTTTCCGGAGGAAGAGAGCTGCCCGGGGAAACGGGGAATCCTTTCCCCGGCTGCGTCGTTTAACTGACAAAAATTTCTTCAAAGTTAAAAAGGGAAAAGGGAAATTGCATTCTGTATTGCATTCCATTGTATTATTGTTTTTCCTTTGGGGTTTAGTTCCTTTCCATTGGGGGTGTTGCTTTCCCAAATTGGGTTTTTTCCCTTCCTTTTGGTGTGTTGCTTTTCCTTTGGTGGTTTTTCCCACCCTTTGGGGGTTTGTTGCATTCTTTGTGTGTTCCATTCCATTGGTGGTTTTGCATTCAAATTGGATGTTTTCCCTTTCCCTTTGGGGGTTTTTGCTTTCCCATTGGTTTTTCCTTTCCCTTTTTGGTGTGTTGCATTCCATTAAATGGGTTCCTTCCATTGGTGTTTTGCATTCCATGATGTGTTCCCTTTCCTTTGGTGTTTTGCATTTATTGAGGGTGTTGCTTCCATTGGTGTGTTGCATTTTTTGTTTTTTTTCCATTCCATTTTTAAAATAAGTGATTAGTGGTGCTGCTTAAAATTAGTAATAGGGAAATTTTGGGGTTTCCGGGGGCCTCTTGTAGTTTCCTTTTTTACTTAGTTCTTAGTCCCCTACCTAAGTTCCAACTTCATAAAATTTTAAAGCCTATACTCGTACTTTTATTTTGAAAGAAAGTTTAATTTTTTCTGTTTTGGGTGTCGGGGCCCTCTTGTAGCCCCTTTTTTTCTTTTTTTCCCCTTATGAAACCTCCCTTCCCTCCAAACTTTCAAAAATGTATAGCCTATACTCGCTAGGGTACCCTTTCCCTTAGATAATTTCCGTTTCTGTTTTAAATTTCCCTGGGGAAAAGGGTTTTGGTTCTTTTCTCCGAGGGGGCGGCTTGGGTCACGTGGGGTTTATCACAAACCGACCCTCCTTTTTTTTCGAAAAAAACTGCATGCTAATGCAATAGGGGTGCATTTTTCAGGGGAAAATCTACAAAAAAAAAATGCCTTCATCCCTTTCCTTTCCTGACGTGGGGAGTGGGGGAAAAAACTGATACCGCCGGAAATTTTTTTAAATGGGGCGGGGGGTAAATTTCAGTATTTCTATTTTCTGACCCCAGTATTCTTTTTTTCATGGAAATATTTATACTTGCGAGTTTTTATTATAAAAAACCTTTTCTGTTGCTGTTTTCTTAAACCTTAATCGGGGCCGGAAATTTGGGCCTACGGCATTTTTGGCCACGGAAATTTGCCTCCGGAAAATTTTTCCCTTTCCCGGGACTTTTCCCTTTAGGGAAAGTTTGCCCCCGGACTTTTGCCTCCCGGGCCCAATTTGCCTCCCCGGACAATTTGCCTCCCGGGAAAATTTGCCTACGGCCACTTTGCCACGGCACTTTGCCCCCGTTTTCCACGGGGAAAAATTTTTCTTTCCCTTGGACAACTCGGGAAAAGGTATTTTAAAACCCCCTCCCGTAATAACAGTTGTCCCCAAGCGCAATAATGTCGCCGGGGGGCCCAAAATTACAATTTTATAGCATCACTACTGATGGTTGTGCCACTGAAGTTTGAACACAGTTTTATTCGGTAAACGGGCCCCAAATCTTTCCCGCGGAAAAATTTCATACGGCCCCTTTCTTCATGCAAAATTTTTACCCAAAAAATTGTCTAAAAATAAGTTTCATATATACTTTTTTGGGGGGCATTTTTTTTTTTTTTTTTTTTTGTTTAAAAATTTTTTTAAAACTTGAATGATAAAAATAAGCTTGCCCAAATATTTTAAAATTGGGGGTTTGGGGGAAAAGGGAAACGGCTGAAAAAATTAAAAAAAAATTTCGGTTTAATAAAATTTTTGAATGCCCATTATTAAAAAAACAAGTTCTTTGGGGGAATGAAAATGGTTGCTTTAGACGGCATTAGGGGGTTTTTTATTAAATTAGTGCCCGGTATGGGGTATGTCAAAAAAGAAATGAAAAGGGGTTTAATTTTCCTTACTTTTTTGGTATCTTTTTTTAAAAACTTTTTAACCCTCTATCTTTTTTAAATTTATGGGGGAGAGTTTTTCATTTTTACTGGTGATAATTTTTGACGTTATCCACTATATAGTGCACAGAACGAGCTCTGAGGGGGCCCTTTTGGTTTAAAAAATGAAAAAAAAAAATTTTTTTTTTTTCCCCCTCGCTTTCCCTCAGGGTCAAACCCCATTCACGCCCCAAAAAATGATGAGACTTAATTACGCTACACTTTTAAAAGTAATGATATCTCCCCTCAAAATTTTCCCCCTTTTTGAAAAGGCAATAAAAAGGGTGCCTCTAAAATTTTTCAAATATGGGGTTTTAAAAAACTTTTTTTAAAAGATTTTCAAATTTTTTCCCTTTTTAAAAAGGGAGGTTCATTCAGGCATGCAATTCACTCTATATTGTGCAAAATCCAATGCTGCTTGCTTTTTGGAGTGTAACATTTTGTTAAATTAGATATATATATATTATAAAATTTATTATATAAAATATTAATAATATTTTATAATATATATATTATATAATTTAAAATTTAAAATATATATATATTAAAATTAAAAAAAAAAATTATATTTTATTCCCTTTAAAATTTATTATTTAGATATTATTTTTATAATATATATTAATATATATATTTTATATAATATGAATAAACCCTTTGAAGAAAAATCCGTCTAATTATGCCCATTTTTGGGAATTTTTGTAATTCTAAGAGTTTTCTTAAAAAACCCTTTTAAAACTCTAAAGCTACCAATAGTAGTATATTGTGAAAGGAGAAATAAATGGAAAAGCTGTTCTTTTTCACCTTTGAGTGCGGGGGGAATTAAAAATATCGGTCATGGGGATTTTTCTATATTAAAAATAGGCCTGGGGGTAAAATATCAAGGCTTTATATTTTTTTAAAATTTTCCCCTTAAAAAATGAAATTAAATGGTTTTTTCCTGAAAGAAGGGCATAAGTTTTACGTTGAGGGGGGGTACTTTATCTTTAAATTACTTTTTTTGGTTTTTTTTAAATACCCTTAAAAATGGCCTTATATTTTTTTGCAAAATTTTTCAAATTCTTTAAATTTAAATTTTTTTCGGTTTAAAGGTATACCCAAATGGACTATAAAAAAAAAGAAAAAAATTTTAGAGAAATATAAAGGGGGAAAAAATCCCCACTTTTTTTGTATTTTTTTAAATAATTCCCCCTTTAAATGAATATTATTTTTGGGGTTTTGTATCTGGAAACCGTTTGTCTGATTGTAAAACGTTTAAAATTAAATTATAATCTTTTTATGATCTCATTTTTAAATTTTTCCGCCATTTTTTATTGTATCAAAAAAGAAAAGGCCATTTTTGGGGTTTAAATGTGAAACTTTAAACGTTTGGGTATTTTTTTTTGTTTTATTTTAAATTTTTTGGGCCAAATTTTAAAAACTTATAGAAAACCCTATTTCTAGCGTTTTTTGCCCTTTTTTTGTGTTTTTTTTTTTTTGTAGCTAAAAGGGAAAAGGATCCTTTTGGGGGCATATAATGGAAATTATACATTTTGGGAAAATCAAAATTTTTGGGGTTTGTATCTTTTAAAATTTTTTGCCTCTAATAAAGCTTATAAAAGACTATTTAAGTTTTTTTTTATGACTAAAATTTTTGGTTTTTAAATGTTTTTTGTATCTCTAGGGAAAAAATGCCATTTTGGGGTATTCATTACACTAAATCCGGGAATTTAAATACTTTTTGGCCTGTATCTGGAAAAACAATTGCCTGTTTTTAAAAAAAAGGGCACCCCAAATTTTTTTTTTTTTTAAAGTCAAAATTTTTAATGCAAAGTTTTTTTTGTATCTATATATTTAAAAAAAACGTTTCCGCCCCCTTTTAAAATTTGTGGGAAATTTTTTGCTTTTGTAGTACAGGGGGGGTACTGTCCCAAAATACCCCAATCTTTAAAAAGAAAAAAAATTTTGGGGATAAAATTTTTAAAAAATTACTAATATTCTCACAATTTTTAATTTTTTTTCATTATCACCCACAAAAAAGTTTCGTTAGTTCGTGCTCGACTATTTTAAAAAATTTTTTAAGATTTTTGGGGTTTTAAATTTCTTTTTTAAAAATTTTTTAATTTTTTTTTTTTTAAAATAGAAAAAAAAATTATATATTAAAAAAAAAAAAACGAAAAATTAAATAAAAAATGATGCAAATTTTGTCGGGAGGTGAAACCCGAAATTTTTTGTGGGGGTGGGGAAAAAAAAATTTAAAAACCCTTGGGAAAAAATTTCTTTTTTACTTTTTTTACCCAGTTGTAAAAAAATTTCCCCAAAACAGATGGGGGAAATGATAAAATACTATACTTTTGAAAATCAAATTATCCGACAAATTTTAAGGGTAGAAAAAAAAAAAAAAAAAAAAAATTAATGACTCGGCACCCTTTTTTGTCAGACAGTCGGGATATTTTCATATTTTAAGGAATTATACCTACGGCATATGAGCATATTTTTTAAATCAGTTAAAAAATTTTTATTTTAAAAAGCAAATTTTTACTTTAAACGGGTCCCGGCGAATATTTTTAAGGCCCTAAAACCCACGAAGGGGGTCGTCAAAAACGTTTTGGTTATCGAGTTTGGGGAATAAAAAAAAAGGTCTTTGTCCTATAAAGGTTTCCCTAAAAATAAATATTTTTCTCCCTTAGGAGCGAATTGGGGTTTTTAAAAAAAAATTTTTAAAATTTTTTTCCCAAGTTGGAAAGCTATTAAAAAGAGTGAAATTTGGGGTCCCACAAACATCCTGTCAAGAAAAAATCTTGGGAGCCCCTTTGATGGGTCTCCCCCTTTATGACTTAAAATATTGACATGAAATTCCCAAAAAACTTTCACAAGGGGGTTTTGAGTGACTTAATTTTTTTTGGATTGGGCTGATTTTGGGCTAGGGTTGTGAGGGCTCCTATTGCTGGGTTGTTATGAATATGAAAAACAGGGCCCAAAAATTTTGGGATTTACACCCAAAAAATGTTGCAAAATAAAGAAATTTTCCCCTATTTTACCTATAAGAAGAATTTAACGAAAAAAATTTTAAATGGTCTAATCATAAAATGGGGGGAACCTACCCGGTTAAAAAAACCTTGGACCTTCTACCTTTTTTGGGGGTTTTTGAGTTTTTAGTCTTTAAAAGAGTAGTATTTTTTTTTTAAAATTTGCCGGGTTTCCAATAACTCAAGGCTAATATCCTTTTCACTTTTTTTTTGAATAAAAAAATTGAATTTTTAATTCGTAAAATTTGCCAAAATTTTACACGTAGGGAATAGGAAATTATTGTTAAAAATTTTTATGGTTTTTAAAAAAAAGCTTAAAGGGGGACATTTTGATTTTTTTTTTTTAAAATGTTTGATTTCTATTTCATTTAAGAATATATTTAAGGGTTTGGGTTCAAACCCCCCAAGCCCCCCCAAATTAAACTTTTAAGAAATAAAAAAAAAAGGATATGAGTGATTAAAAAAGGGAACGAAAAAAATTTTGGGTCCCCTAAAAAAAAAAATTTCTTTAATTGACTTCTTTCGGGGCACATTGCAGTAGGGATAGGGGTTCTATCCATACAAAAATATATCCTTTTTCTCAATAAAGCTGATTTTTGGGAAATAATGGGGTTTCAAATGTGCCTTTGCTGATTTTTTTCCCGAAAAAAGTCCATATTTAGAGCTTTTAAATCTTAACAGATTTGGGTATTTTTACATAAAAATGAAACAGCATATAGACGGGGAGAAATTGGTTTTGGGGAGATGTTTTCATTGCCTTTATTTTTATTAGTTTGGGGGGGGGGGGGGGGGGGGGGGGTTGTGACTTAAATAGCGGTAAAAAATGCAGTCCTTTTCCCCCCCAAAAATACTCTTTTCCCAATTGTTCCCTGCCGGAAAAAAGTAAAGGTTTTTTATTTTTTTGGGGGGGGATTTTTCCCGATAAAAAATTAAATTTTTCTTTTTAAATGCTATAATTGTACTATAAAAAATTTAGATTTTTGGGTTTAAATTTTTAGGTTTGTGTTACAAAAGCAAAAAAAGGGCCTTTTCGATAATTTTTTTCAAAAATTTTAAAAATTCGTTGCTTTTCATTTTTTTTTTTAATCTATAAAAGGGGACATTAAAAGCCCACCCACACAATAGAAATCTGTTTTTTATAAAAAACAAGAAAAATATGACTGTTTAAAATTGTAGAAAAAATTTTTTTTTGGCCCCCATTCAAAATTTTATTTTTAAAAGACTCTTCGTGCACTATTTAGCAAGATAGTTTATCTATGATCTATAAAAATATATACTTTTTTCTCAATAAAGCTTAAAATTTAAAAAATTTTGTCCCCGTAAAAAGGAAACCTTTAAAAAGTTTTTTTCCTGTAAAAGTACATTTTATAGCTTTGAATTTTAACAATTTTATTTATATATTACGAAACCTATCCCGGCTTCTAGACAGAGTAATTTGGCGCTAAAAAAAAATTTTTCCCTTGCCGTACCCATAATTAGCCCTTTGAGTGTTATGCCCTTAAAATTAGGGGTTATAATTTGCAGTGGATACCCCCCCAAATATTTTAAGTATTTGAAGAAAATAGAGTTTTTTTTTTTGGGCACCCAAATGGGCAAGCAGCATTAGATTTCCACTATAGAGTAAATTTCCCATCCCTAAAAGGACCCCCCTTTTTGAAAGGGGAAACCTTTTGAAAAATCTTAAAAAAAGTTTTTTAAGCTCATTTTTTGAAATTTATAGAAGCACTTTTTCTTTGCATTTTTCCAAAGGGGTTTAAAATATTTAGGTAGATACCCTTAAATTTTCAAAAAAGTAAGCAAAAATTTCCCAAGCTCTACCCATTTTTGGGTGCGTGAAGGGGGTAGCCCCTGAAAATGCGAAAAAAAATAAATTTTTTTTTTCCCATTTTAAAACCAAAGGGGCCCCATCGAGCTCTTTTCTGTGCCATAATAGTGGAAAAACGTAAATGTTATCCCCAAAAAAAGGCCCACTCTCCGTCCTTTAATTTTAACTGAGTAGGGGTAAAAAAGTGTAAAATAAAACAAATTGTAAAAATTCCCCCTTTTCCAACTTTTGCCACCCCCATCCCGGGCACTTATTAAATTTAAAAATCCCACTAATGCCTTTCTAAATGAAACCATTTCCCCAATCCCCAATGAAGTTATTTATTAAAATAATAGTCATTAAAAAAATTTTTAAATTAAAACCAAATTTTTTTTAAATTTTCACAGTCTGCCCTCAACCCCCAAATTTAACCCTAGGAAAAGTTATTCTATCATCTACCTTTTTTGAAAAAATTTAAAGGGCAAAAAAAAAAAAAAAAATTAAATGCCCCAAAAAAGATATATGGGGAGTTTTTTTGAGCAAAATTTTCCCGGGGTTTTAGGGGAATTTGGGATGATTAAATTTGGGGTAGGAATTTGTCCCGGGGTATGAGTTGCCCGGGTACCGATATGAACTACTGTGTTCTTTTTCCGGGGGCACATACCATCGGGATGTGCTAAAATTCGAATTTTTGCGCCTGGCGACATTTTTGGGCAGCTGGCGACTATACTGTTTTTCTACGGTGGGTTTTATCACAAACTGCCCTGATGCCCAAAGGGTAAAAAAAAAATTTCCTTTTAGAAAAACTGAGGCAAAGGGCCCCTAAGCAAAGGGGTTCCGTGGGCCCAAATTGTCCGGTGGGCAAATTGTCCGGTAGGCAAATTGTCCGGTAGGAAAAATGTCCGGTAGGCAAACTGCCCGTAGGCAAACTGTCCGGTAGGCAAATTGTCCGTAGGCAATTGTCCGTAGGCAAACTGTCCGTAGGCAAACGGGTCCAGCCACGATTAAGGTAACGAAACGCAACAGAAAGGTCCTTATAATAAAGCTCGCAGTAGTAAATATTTACCATGAAAAAATAGAAATACTGGCTCACGAAAATAAAATACTGACTCACGCCCGCCGATGACTTGCGCGGCGGTATCAGTTTTCTCTCACACATCACACCCCTCATGGGGAAGGAAGGCATGAAGGCAGGTTTTATAGTTACTATTTGTTGTGGTTGGGTCATCTGTGGAGGCGATAGCATATATTTTCGTTTTACTGATTTTAAATTTGTTAATTTTTTACTTTTTAGCCAGCTAACTACATGTATAGTTCATTATTCATTGTATTTTGTAATGTAATTAAATCTTTTCCTTAAGGAAAATATTAGTGTCATCTGCAAAAAGTATGAATTTGAGTTTTCTAGTAAAATAAGCTACTATCATTGATTATAAGAGAAATAGTAAAAGGTCCCAAATTGATCTTGTGGTTACACCACATTCAACATTTTCAGGGGGAGATGT
This sequence comes from Chionoecetes opilio, assembly GCA_016584305.1. NCBI lineage: Eukaryota > Metazoa > Arthropoda > Malacostraca > Decapoda > Majidae > Chionoecetes > Chionoecetes opilio. The sequence continues at coordinate 1,026 of JACEEZ010024884.1, read as the reverse complement.
TATATTTCCAAAGACTGTGAACTGCTTTTCTCGATTAAGATAACTTTTCAAACCACTTCAATGCTTGCCCACGAATTCCATATACCAATAATTTCTTCAATAGTATAGAGTGATTAATTGTGCAAAAGCTTTTGGGTAAATCGCAAAAAGACTGTTACCTGGTACATCTTTATTTTCTTGGCGTTATACATATTTTGGCAAAGCATGTGTATTGCTAAATCTGTTGAATACTTGGGACGAAACCCATACTGGTCATCTGTTAAGAGTGAATTTTGAATTAAATAGTCCATTAATCGGTTGCGACAATTTTTCAAAAATTTTACTTATGCATGGAAGAATCGAAATAGGTCGGAGCTAGAGAATAAAAAATTTTTCACCTTTTTTTGTATACGGAATTACTTTGGCAATCTGCAAATGATCTGGAAAGCATCCTTCTGCAAAGGATTTATTTATGATATACTCTAGAAAGGGGGAAATTACTTCTCTGCAATCTTTGATGATTATAATATTAACTCGTCATGGGCCCGGGCTGTAACCTTTATATTGGAAATTTCCTTACTAATTTTTTGGCATGTTGTTGGTCGGAGATAGAAAGAAAATGGAAACAGGTTGAGGCAGGTTTGGACTCAAATGGCCTGGGAGTTCTTCTATGTTCCGTGCTAGATTGTTGGCAATTTACAAAAATATTCCATTTAAACCCCTTTTGGGCAATGGCAAAACTGTCTGGATGGCTTCGCCTTGTGCTGTAAAATGTGGATGAATGAACTTTACATTTTTATTTTTTCCCCATTAAATCAGTCACAATTTCATGTTCCGTTTAGAATGTCCTGCACTTTCGATTTTCCCTTTATTTATGATGATTTTCTTTTGCTGCTCGTAGCACAGATGTTTAACATGTTACGATATTTCTTAAAAATTAATTCGTAAATTTAAAGCGCGAATTTGCGTTTAAAACCTTTTTTCCCGGGAAGTTTTTTTCCAGGTTTGTTTAAAATTTTGAAAAATTTGTATCTTTTAGTGACCCCT
>JACEEZ010024883.1:0-20465 GCA_016584305.1 Chionoecetes opilio | reverse complement strand
ATCCCTTACTTCCCAATCTTCCCTCCCTTCCCTTCCCTTCCCCTTCCCTTTACCTCCCCTATTGCTTTTTCCCGGTGGCCCCGCGAATTTGCTTAAAGAAAGTGATTGTGTATAAGCGAAGCAGAAGCGAAGTCATTAGGGGCGTACGGGCGGGATGGCGAGGGACTTATTCTTCCACAAGTAAGTTCACCCCTCCCCCCCAACACGCACACCCACACACACACACCTATATCTCTCTCCTCTCTCTCTCTTTCTTATATAGTTTGTTTAATTAATTTTTTTACCAACACTTCTCTCTTCTTGATCTCTTATTATGCACGGTTTCTATGCAATTCCCGTCTTTCTCCTGTCCGTTCTTGTCATTCTCTTTTTCTTCTCTCTCCTCTCTCTCTCTCTCTCCTCCCCTTCCCCTTCTCTCTCCTCTCCTCTCTCTTTTCCCTTCCCTTCTCTTTATCACATTTCCTCTCCTCCCCTCTACGTATACGTTCCTTAACCGCTATTTCCTCCTTCCTCTCCCTTCTTCCTCTCTTGTATTCACTTCTATTCTTTCTGTCTCCATTCCTCCTTTCCTTCCTTCCTTCCTTCATTCCTTCCTTCTTCCTTCTTCCTTCCTTCTCTCCCTCTCTCCTTCCTTCCTTCCTTTCACCCTTTTCTCCTTCCCTTCTTCCCTCCTTCCTTCCTTTCCTTCCTTCCTTCATTTTCCTTTCCTTCATTTTCCTTTCCCTTCTTCCCCCCTTCCTTCCTTCTTCCTTCTCTTCCTTCCTTTCCTTCCTTCCTTCCCTTCCTTCCTTTCCCTTTTCTTCCTTCCTTCTCCTTTTTTCCTTCTTCCTTCCCTTCTTTTTCCTTCCTTTCCTTCCCTTCCTTCCTTCCTCCTTCCTTTTCCCTTCCTTCCTTTCCCTTCCCCCTTCCTTCCTTCCTTTCTTTCTTTTCCCTTCCTTCCCCTTCCCTTCCTTCCTTTTTCCCTTTTCCTTCCTTCCTTTCCCTTTCCCCTTTTCCCTTCCTTCTTCCTCCTTCCTTCCTTCCTTCCTTCTCCCCCTCTCTCCCTTCCTTCCCTTTTCCCTTCCTTTCCCTTTCCTTCCTTCCTTCCTTCCCTTCTTTGTTGACTCGTGATGATTGATGACTCGCTGTATTTGTTATGGCTATTTTCTACGCCTCTTGTGTACCCTCTCTCTCTCTCTCTCTCTCTCTCTCTCTCTCTCTCTCTCTCTCTCTCTCTCTCTCTCTCTCTCTCTCTCTCTCTCTCTCGGCCCAGGGACGTCGGCGGGGAAAAGAGAAAAAAAGATGGAGAAAATAACAAAGATCTGAAGGGGAAAAGGGAGAGGAGAGAGAGAGAGGGGAGAGAGAGAGAGAGAGAGAGAGAGAAAGAGAGAGAGAGAGAGAGACACTTTATACCTCAAAGGGATGAATAAGATATGCTTTGTCAGGAAGAATAAAGAAGAAAATTTGAGATATGAAAGTCGAGCTGTAGAGATCAACCCAAAAAAGAGAAGAAAAAAAATCGGGTGGTGAAAAGATTCTTGAAAAATAACGAAAAAAAGAATAGAAAAAAAAAAAAAAAAAAAAAAGGGGGGGGGGAAAAAATCTTAAGAAAAAAAAAAAAAAAAAAAAAACCAAAAATAAATTCGGGTGGTGAAAAATTCTTAAGAAAAAAAAAACGAAAAAAGAGTAAAAAAATAAGATAAAATAAAAAAATAACTAAAATATGCCAAACACCCCCCACACCCCACCAAAACACACACACACACACACCCCAACACACACACCCCACACCCACACCCACCCCACCCCCCAACACCCCCACCCCACCCAACACACCCCCCCACCCCCACCCCCCCACCCACCCCAACACACACACAACACACACACACACACACACCACACCCAACCCCCCATCACCACATACCACCATCACCATCACCCCTACCATCACCATCACCACTACTACCACCACGTGGTACCACTGCCACCATCACCACTACCATCACCACCATCACCACTACCACCATCACCACTCCATCACCACCACTACCACCATCACCACTATACCACCATCACCACTACCACCATCACCACTACCATCACCACTACTACCCCCATACCACTACTACCCCATCACCCCCCCCCCTACTACATCACCACTACCCCCATCACCACATCACCACTACAATCACAACCACCACTACTAAAACCATCACCACTACCACCATCACCACTACCATCACCACCATCACCACTACCACCACCACCACTACTACCACCATCACCACTACTACCACCATCACCACTACCACACACCACTACACCATACACTACCATCACCACCACCTACTACTACCCACATCACCACTACTACCACCATCACCACTAACACCATCACCACTACCATCACCACTACTACCACCATCACCACTACCACACATCACCATTACCACCACTACTACCACCATCACCACCACACAATACTACCACCATCACCACTACCATCACCACCACTACTACATCCACCACACTACTACCACCATCACTTCACCACCTATCTCCACACACACACACACACACACACACACACACCACACACACACACACCACACACAACCCACCCACACCCACACCCACACACACACACACACACCCACACCACACACCACACACACACACACAACACACACACCCACACCCACACCCACACACCACCACACCACCCACACACCCCACACCCACCCCCACACACACCCACACCCACCCACCACACACCCACACACACACACCCACACACCCACACACACCACACACCCACACACACACACACCACACACCACCAACCCCAACACACACACAACACACACACACACACACACACACACCACACACACACCACACACACACAACACACCATTACCATCACCATCACCACTACCACCATCACCACCACCACTACTACCACCACACCACTACTACCACCATCACCACTACTACCACACCATCACCACTACTACCACCATCACCACTACAATCACCACCACCACTACTACCACCATACCACTACCACCATCACCACTACCACCATCACACACTACCATCACCACTACTACCACCACATCACCACCATCCACAACACACACAACCACTACTACCATCACCATTACCACCATCACTTCACCACCTATCTCCACACACACACACACACACTACCATCACCACCACTACTACCACCATCACTTCACCACCTATCTCCACACACACACACACACACTACCATCACCACCACTACTACCCACATCACTTCACCACCTATCTCCACACACATATACACACACACACACACATACACACACATACATGCATTTTGCTCATTGAATTATGCTAACCAAGGGAAGGAGAGAGTTAAAAAAACGTGTTAGATAAGAAACTACACGAGCATTAGCATACGAATCCTAGTAATTAGACGAGAGAAAAGGGAATATTTTTTAAGCACCTTTTAGAACGAGGTGTGAAAGTGCGAAGGAGCGAGAGAAGGAAATGAAGGAAGGAAGGAAGGAAGGAAGGAAGGAAGGAAGGAAGAGAAGAGGAGGAGGAGGAGGAGTAAAGGAAGAAGGAGGAAAGGATGAGGAGAGAAAGGAGGAGGAAGGAAGATGAGGAAGGAAGGAAGGAGGAAGGAAGGAAGGAAAGGAAGGAGAGAGGAGGAGGAGAGGAGGAGGAGAGGATGGAGGAGGAGGAGGAGGAAGGAAGGAAGGAGGAAGGAGGAAAGGAAAGGAGGTAAGTAGGTATTGGTTAAGGAGGAGGAAGGAAGGAAGGAAGGAAGGAAGGAAGGAAGGAGGAGGAGGAAGGAGGAGGAGGAGGAGAGGAAGGAGGAGGAAAGGAAGGAGAGGGGAAGGAAGGAAGAAGGAAGGAAGGAAGAGGAGGAGGAGGAGGAGGAGAGGAGAGGAGGAAGAAGAAGGGAGGAGGAGGAGGAAGGAAGAAGAAGAGGAAGGAGGGAAGGAAGGAGGAGGAGGAAGATAAGATAAGATGTGTATGAATGGGTGGTTAGAAGGAAGGGTAAGAGAGAATGCTGAATAAAGGAGGGAGGAAGGATAACACACACACACACCACACACACACACACACACACACACACACACACACACACACACACACACACACACACACACACACGTCTAACGTCACGCACATACAAACAGTCACTCCCTGGTTAACACTATTTCCGGTGTGTGTGTGTGTGTGTGTGTGTGTGTGTGTGTGTGTGTGTGTGTGTGTGTCTGGGAACGAAGTAGATATCAGATAAGCAAAATAATATGTATATACGAAATTATGCAGCAACTTTATTAATGATTATCCAGTTGATGGAAGTTGAGGAAGAAGAGAGAGAGAGAAGAGAGAGAGATAGAGAGAACGAGAGAGAGCGAGAGAGAGAGAGATTGAAAGTTTGAAAAGTATGAACGATTGAATTAACTGGAGGCTAGAGAGAGAGAGAGAGAGAGAGAGAGAGAAGAGAGAGAGAGAGAGAGAGAGAGAGAGAGAGAGAAAAAAAAAAAAGAAAAAAAAAAAAGAGAGAGTCTGATGTGTTGTCATATCATAGTCTGTCACGCGAGCCTACTGTGATCTGAAGGAATAAGAGTAGAGTATAGAATAGTATTAAGTAAAGTAGAGAAGTATAAAGTAAGATAGAGTAGTATAGTAGTAGAATAGATAGTAGTTAGTAGAGTAGTGTGTGTAGGCCCGTGATCGCCAATTTTCCTCGATGCGAGCTTGGAGAGTCTTGTACCGTGTTTGGTATATATTTTTACTTTTTTACATGGAGCCTATAGCCTGTAGGCTGATTTTTTTTCTTGAGGGCTCTGGTGATTAGCCTGCACATTCTGGAGGAGTCGTGTATGTTGGCCCTGCACATTCTGGAGGTCGTGGTGATTGGCCCTGCACATTCTGGAGGTCGTGATGTTGTTGGCCTGTCACATCTGGGGGTCGTGATGGTGGCCCTGCACATTCTGAGGTCAGGATGGTTGCCCTGCACATTCTGGAGGTCGTGATGGAGGCCCTGCCATTTGGGGTCGTGTGATGGCCTGCACATTCTAGGGTCGTGATGTTGGCCCTAGCACATTCTGAGGGTCGTGGTGATTGGCCTGCACATTTTCTGGAGGGTCGTGGTGATTGGCCCTGCACATTCTGGAGGGTCGTGAGGTTGCCCTGCACATTCTGGAGGGTCGTGATGGTTGGCCCTGCACATTCTGGAGGGTCGTGATGTTGGCCCTGCACATTCTGGAGGGTCGTGATGGTTAGCCCTGCACATTCTGGAGGGTCGTGATGGTTGGCCCTGCACATTCTGGAGGGTCGTGATGGTTGGCCCTGCATTCTGGAGGGTCGTGATGGTTGGCCCTGCACATTCTGGAGGGTCGTGATGGTTGGCCCTGCACATTCTGGAGGGTCGTAATGGTTGGCCCTGCACATTCTGGAGGGTCGTGATGGTTGGCCCTGCACATTCTGGAGGGTCGTGATGGTTGGCCCTGCACATTCTGGAGGGTCGTGAGGGTTGGCCTGCACTTCTGGAGTCGTGATGGTTGGCCCTGCACATTCTGGAGGGTCGTGATGGTTGGCCCTGCACATTCTGGAGGGTCGTGATGGTTGGCCCTGCACATTCTGGAGGGTCGTGATGGTTAGCCCTGCACATTCTGGAGGGTCCTGATGGTTGGCCATGTTCCGTTGGTGGCGCAGGCTGGATTTTTAAAGTGACACCTGTGGTCTATAGGTGAAGATCCCTTCGCTGGGACATAGTATTATTCATTGGGACCTAGTCTATTATACATCCATTCCTCATTCATATCATTAAACCACTATCAATCAAATTCACTTTCTACATTACTACAATCATTACTTCTTCATCATTTCATCACCTCTCTATATATATACAAACTCGTAAGGTCTTATAAAGTAGCATCATCCTTTCTTTGCTTATACATATATCTCCATTCCCTACACCATATTTCTCTGTAAACAAACTCGTCTTGTCTCTCAAGGTACAGTCTAGTTTATGGGACAGTACACTACGCTCCGCCCACTATAGGAGGAACAAGACGAGACCTTCACCTTCCTCGGCGCTTAACCCCTTGAGACCCAGAACGTAATGTCTATTGTAATTTGGGTACCATTAGACGATTTTTAGTGAATATAAGCAATATTTTATAGATATGACCTGTTTAGTATCCTTGTCCACTAACTAATTTGTTATATTTAGTTACTTTTCGTAATTTTATGGCTAACAAAAGTACGATTTTTTTTTTATAGCAAAGGAAACATCGGGCGCGAAGGGATTACGGTTGACGTAATGCCGAGGAAAAAGGAAAAATGACAACTCTTCCTTATATCACCATTAATGCGAAAAAAACACACACACACACACACACACACACACACACACACACACACACACACACGCATAGTACCATCCTTTCTTAGTCCTCCGGCGTCTCCGCGTAGCTCGTAGCTCAGTCACAGCGGGGGTGCGGCAAGACTAATCCCCGCAGCCCTGAGTTACGGTTGCTTGATCACACATTAATTGCATAGAGACGGGAGGCGTACAGGTATTGATAGAGAGAGAGAGAGAGAGAGAGAGAGAGAGGAAGAGAGAGAGAGAGAGAGGGGGTGGGGGGGGGGGGCGGGAGAGAGATTATGTATGAAGGGTTAATGTTCTCTGTTTAAAAGCTGTTATGTTTTCGTGCAAGATTTAATGGTATGATTACTGTATACGAAAGAGAGAGAGAGAGAGAGAGAGAGAGAGAGAGAGAGAGAGAGAGAGAGAGAGAGAGAGAGAGAGAGAGAGAGAGAGAGAAGACCAGAGAGAGAGAGAGAGAGGAGAGCCCCTATTCTCCACCCCCGAAGCTTTTTCTTTTTTAAATGGGCAGTAAATATTATTATTGTTTAGGGCTTTTTTCTCCCTACAAACCTTAAAACAAAAAAAAATAAAATTCCTTTCAAAAAAACCCTTTAAACAAACCAAATTTGGGTCATATCGGGGAAAACCCCAGAATTTTTTTTTTGGGGGGTTTTCCCATATTTATTTCTAAATTTAAACCCCCTGACAAATATTTTTTTTTATTTTTTTTTCTTTTTGCCTTTTTTCCCAATTTATATATTTATTTTTTGGGTTTTTTTATTATTGATTTCCACTCCGGGACGCATATTTTTTTTTCTTTTTTTTTTTCTTCCCTTTTTTCTACCTGTCTCTGCCCTTTTAAACTTTTCCTTCCTCTCCCCCCGTTGTCAATAAAAGAAAGAGCAGTGGGACATGACAAAAAAAAAAAGAAAAAAATAGAGGTGGGCCATTTCCTTTTGGTTTTATTTCACTACACAACCATCTCTATATTTGTTTAAATTTTAAAATCCCAGTCAAAACAGTTTTACTCAATGCACATTTTTCCTAGGATTTGCCTTCTCTCTCTCTCTCTTCTCTCTCTCCTCCCCTTCTCTCTCTCTCTCTCTTCTCTCTCTCTCTTTTTCTAAACACTTTGTCCCCAATTTCTTCTCAACCCATCAAATCTATCTTTATCTATAAAAATCTCACACACACAAACCCCCCCCCCCCCTTCCTCTCTCTCTCTCTCTCTCTCTCCTCTCTCTCTCTCTCTCTCTCTCCCCTTCTCTCTCTCTCTCCTCTCTCTCTCTCTCTTCTTCTCTCTCTTTTCCCTCTCTCCCAAAATTTTTTTTTTTCTCTCAATCTTTTCAAATTTTTATGTATCAATTTTAAAAAAAACAACACAACCACACACACACTCTCTCTCTCTCTCTCCCTCTCTCTTTTCTCTCCCCCCCTTTTTTTTCCCTCTCTCCCCCTTCCTCCTTCTCTCTCCCCTCTTTTCCTCTCTCTCTCTCTCCCCCCCCCCCCCCCCTACCCCTCCCCAAACCCCCCTTTTCCCCCCCCCGGGGCCGGCCCACCCTTTTGGTCCGGGGCCGTTTTTCCCGGGGGGGATTAAAGAGGGGGGGAAACCCCCCCCGGGGGAAAAAAGGGGGGGGGGAAAAAAGGGAAAGGAAAAAAGGGGGGGAAGGGGGGGAAGGGGGGGGGGGGGAAAGGGGGGAAGGGGAAAGGGAAAGGGGAAAGGGAAGGGGGGAAAGGGACGGGAAGGGGGAAGGGAAAAGGAGGAAAAAGGGGGGGGAAAAAAGGGAAAAGGGTTGGAAGGGGGAAGGAAGGGAAGGAAGGGAAGGGAAAGGGGAAAAGGGGAAAAAAAGGGGGAAGAGAAGGAAAGGGAAGGGGGGGGGGGGGGACGGGGGAAAGAAATGGAAAATTTAAAAAGGGAAATTTTTGATATAAGGGAAAAGGGGTTTTTAGTTTTTATTGGGATTAAAAGGAAGGAAATAAAAGGGGTAGGGGTTGGTGGGGGTTTTGTTAGAGAAAGAGAAAAAAGAGGAGAGAAGAGAGAAAAAAAAGAAAGAAGGGGATTTAAAATGTTGTTGTTGGTAAAAAGTTTAAAATGGGGCTTTAAAAGGGAATTTTGGGGTTATAAGAGAATTTGGTTAGTAGTGTAGTAGTAGTTGTAGTGGTAGTATTAGAAATATTTAGTAGAAATAGTAGTAAGTGGGGTGGTAGTAGAAAAATATTAGTAGTAGGGGGGGGTGTGGTGGTAGTATAGTAGTAGTATTAGGGGTTTATAGTAGTAGTAGTAGTATTAGTAGTAGTTTAGTAGGGGTAGTAGTAGTAGTAGTAGTAGTGTATTTAGTGTATTTAGTGGTAGTAGTGGTATAGTAGTAGTAGTAGAAATATAATAGGTAGTAGTAGTGGGGGTTGTAGTAGTAGAGATAGTAGAGTAGTAGTGGGTAGTAGTAGAAATAGTATTTAGTAGTATGGGTAGTGGGGGTTGTGGTAGTGTAGTAGAGTAGTAGTGGGGGTGTGGTAGTAGTAGTAGTATTTAGTAGTGGTAGTAGTAGTATTTTAAAATAGTAGTAGTAGTAGTATTGTGTTAGTAGTAGTATAGTAGTAGTAGTAGTGGTGTGGGTGGAAATATTTAGTAGTGTAGAAATAGTAGTAGTAGTATAGTATGGTGGTGTGGTATTTAGTGGTATTAGTAGTAGTGGTGGGGTGGTAGTAGAAAATAGTAGTAGTAGTAGTGGGGTTGTAGAGTAGAGTATAGTAGTAGAAAGTGGTAGTAGTAATAGTATTTAGTAGAAGTAGTAGTGGTGCGGGTTTAGTGGGAGTGAAGTAGTGGTGGTGGGTGGTGTAAGTAGTAGTAGTAGTAGTGGTAGTAGTAGTATTTTAGTAGGGTGGGGGTAGTAGTGGTGGTAGTAGTAGTAGAGTAGTAGTATTTTTTAGTATGTATGTAGTATAGGGGAAAGTAGTAGTGGGGGTTTAGTAGTAGTAGTAGTAGAAAGGGTAGTAAAAGTAGAGTGGTGTTTGGTGGTAAGTGCAAGAAAAAGGAAAAATACTCAAGATTTTCCCAAACCCTTCCTTTTTTTCCAAACCCAATATTCACAAGGAAAAAGAACCATAAGAATGAAAAAGTTACGTTCTGTTCTAAAGGGAAAGGGAAATGATGGGAAAAAAAGCTTGAAAAAAGGGAAATTGAAAAGTAAGATACGAAAGGGGGAATGAATTTTTGAGCCCAAATGTTAAGATGAAAAAAAAAAATGACCTAAATACAAAAAAAAGGAAAAGGAAACAAAGAAAAAAATAAAATAATAATGGATATAGAAATGGTATATCTAATGAAAAAAAATTTGGCTTTGTATCGAGGGGAAAAAAAAAAATTTAATGACCCCAAAATATTCAGAAAAAAAAAAAGATAAACTACATAAAAAAAAAAAAAAAAGGGGGCACCAAAACGACATAGCAAAAAATAGGGAAAAAAAAATAAAATTCACTAAAAAATAATAATAGTTATAAAATATAAACGAAATAAAAAAAGAGAGGGGAAGCAAAATAAAAATTTAAAAATTAAAAATAAAATAAAAAAAAGATGGGGGTTTTGGGGTATAAAAAAAAATTTTTTAAACCCAAAAGGGATTTACAGAATATCACAGTTTTTTTTTTTGGGTAATTTTTTAGTAAGAAAAATAAGGTTTTAGTAGGAAGAGATGAGGGGCTTTTTCCCCGGGAAAACTGATTTGACGAGCTATCTTGGCTATTTTCTTCAAGAGATGGGGGAAGGGGAGAGAGAGGGGAGAGAGAGAGAGAGAGAGAGAGGAGAGAGAGAGAGAGAGAGGGGCCCAACCTCCCACAAAGAAAGCCAGAGAGAAAAACACTAATTTTTAGACCGCAATTGGCCTTTGTTTTTGCTCTTCTCTCTCTCCTCTCTCCCCTCTCTCTCCTCTCTCTCTCTCTCTCTCCCTGCACCTTAAAAATCAACCTTTTTACCCCCCCTCCCCCCCCCCCCCCCCACCCCCCCCCTTTCCCCCTTCCCCTCCCCCCCCCCATCCCCTTCCCCCCCCCCCCCCCCTTCCCTCCCCCCTATCCCCCCCCCCTTCCCCTTCCCCCCCTTTTTCCCCCTCCCCTTCCCCCTTCCCCCCCCCTTTTCCCCTTTTCCCCCCCCTTCTCATATCAAGGGGCCTTTGGGGGGGGAGTGGGAAGGGGGTCGTTGGCTGGCGCGTCTCAGACAGACAAAACGACCCCCCTTTCTCTTCCCCCTCCCCCCTAATAAAGCTTGAACCCCCTACACCCCTCCTTCCCCCCCTTTCCCCCTCCTTTCCCCTATTTCCCCCCCCTTTCCCCCTCCACTAACCCTCCATACATACGGGTTATAAAAGTTTTTGGGGGGTTCAACTAGCAAGTTTTGTTTCGCTCTCTCTCCCTTCGTTCTCTCTCTTTTTAAACATTTCCTTCCTTCTTTCTCCCTTTCCCCCGTCTTCCTTTCCTTTTTTCTTTTTTTTCCTTTTCCCCTTTTTTCCTTTTGGGTTTATTTTTGGGTTTCCCCCCCTCTTCTTCCCCTTTTCCTTTTTTTTTCCTTTCCTTCCTTTTTTCCTTCCTTCCCCTTCCCTTCCTTCCTTCCTTGCTTGCTGAGTTTTTCTTCGTGCCCTTTGATCTTAAGAGAGGAGTTTTTTTTTTTATTTTAAAGGAATGCGAGGCTAAAAAAAAAGCTGTTCGGTTTGTGGAAAAAAATGAGGTTGTGATGATATTCAGAAAAAGTCGTTTTATAAGCAAAAAGCAGGTCCAGATAAAAAAAACGAGGGAACGAGTTATTTTCTAGTGATGAATACTGTTTTTTTATATCTTGAAATAGAAACAATGTGACGGAACGGAAACTTGATGGGGGTGGAAAGGATGTTGAGGAAACGGCGTGAAATTCAGAGACATTTGATGAAGGTTAAGCTTTTGTTTTGCTGGGAAAATTTATGCAAAGGAGAAAACAATATTACATAGGGATTAAGTATGCAATTGGAAGGTTAGATTTATGACAGTGACGGTAATGAAGGTTTAATTTTTTACTAGGAAAATTTTGCAATAGGAAATATATGGTTAGGATTGTCAAGTATGTATTTAAAGGTTAGATTATGCAAGATGTAGATGAGGTTTAAAAAGTTAATACCAGGAAATTATGCATAGGTAAATATGGGAGTTTTGAGGCATCCCAGTTAGAAGGTTAAGTTAGACAGGTGCGTTAGATGAAGAGGGGAAAATACTGCCTTTGTAGGAAACAGGAAATATATAATGATCTCAAGCATTCTAGAGGGGACGAAGATACACAGGAAAAAAGCTAAGAGGATAAAGGCGGGGTGTGTAGGGGACAGTATGGGTGGGCAGGGAAAGGCAGGGGTTTGTTGTAGGGGACAGTATGGGTTGGAAAGGGGGTGTTAGGGGACAGGAGGGGGTTTGGCCAGGGTAAGGCAGGGGTGTGTAATATTAAAGAAGGATAAAAAAACCCGCTTAAAAATTCATCTGATCTTTCTTTCTATAAATTGTTCTGAGGAGGCAAAACTGTTCTATAAGGGAGGAACGTCGGTGAAGGTAGGGAGGCAAGGCGTCTGTCAGGGGTAACTTAAAGGGAAAGATTGGGGAAACAGAATCCTCAATGCAAAATTATGGCCCGGGTCCTCCGCTTCACAAAGGCTGGGGGAGAGTGAGAGAGAGAGAGGAAAGAAGAGAGAGAGAGAGAGAGAGAGGAAAAGGGGGAGACGAGAAAAGAGGGAGAGAGAAAAGGACATCTTTAGCTTTATGAACAGTTTTTGCCTTATTTCATCATCTTCTAAGCCTGTAACTGTGTTAACTGATTAATAACTGTTTAATAGAAATAAAAGAGAGAGAGAGAGAGGAGAGAGAGGGGAGGAGGGGAGAGAGAGAGAGAGAGAGGAGAGAGAGAGAGAGAGAGAGAAGGGGGAGAGAAAAGAGAGAGAGAGTGGGGGGAGATGAGAAGGAGAGTAGTCAGGAGATTTAAAGGAGAATAGTCGGAGATGAGGAGAGTATAGTCAGGAGGAGATGAGGAGAACTACATGAATGAGAGAGTAATCAAGTCATCATATTAAAGATTCATAAACATCCCAGAATCTGTCTATTTTCCCTGTTCTTAAGACACACAGTACTCCCCAAGTTATCTTAAGTTATAGCCGTATGTCATCATGTATACTGTCATGTTATCGTCGTGGTGGTTTTGGTGTTTGACGGGGAAACTTTTTCTTCCCCTACAGAGTGTGTTGTCTGCCGCAGTGGGGGAATGGCTGGGTGGCCTAGTGTGTTAGAGCACCGCGGCGCCACCAGGCAGGCCGGATGCGCCACAGGTCCCGAGCCTCGCGCAGGAAGTGACGGTAAGGCTTGACGCGCACCCTGACTGTGTGTGTGTGGTGTGTGTGTGTGTGTGTGTGTGTGTGGGGGTGTGTGTGTGTGTTTTGGGGTGTGGCAAGACCATAGGTGAAGTTTAAAAAACAACAAAAATATATTCGCCAGCCAGGCATTGCGCGATGATCTGCCCTCAACAGCGGCGGCCACACTCCCGCAACAGCCTGGGTCGGGGCCTGGCGGAGGCGGAGGCAAGTTTGCAATGTCAGAGTCTTAGTTTTTGGGGATAAAAAGTTGGCCGAGGGAAGGGGACAGAGACCTTCCAAAATCATAAAGTCTTTTTTCGTCCTTTTCAACTCAATTTCTTAATTCAGGACCCAAAAGCCGGTGGACCCAACCCGCCCAGCGTGCCGGACCCAGTCCCCCCCCCCTAGCCCCCCCCTGCCCCTGCCCAGCCCCGGGCGTGCGGGCCGGTGCTGGCCTGCCCCACGGGGCGGCAGCTGAGCCGGCCCTCTCGGCGGCCGCTATCAGCACAGTTTCGTGGGGAAACTAAAATTTAACGCCGCCCGCTCGCCGTAAAATGGCCTGACACGAGCAAGTTCAGCCCGGACTCAAAGTTTTGGGACTCGCCTCGCGGCCACGCGGGCCAAATTTGACCAAAAATAGGGAAAACTTTTTTCATTTACTTAGTTAGCTATTGTGTGGCCGAGTGCTGATGGCATGTTGTAGCCGAGTGCTGAGGAATGTTGGGGCCGAGTGCTGAGGGGAGTGGGGGGGAATGAAATCTTCCGGCAGGATGGAAGGGCGGCGCGCCATCATCAGAGCGCCCAGGGAACCGTGGCTGTGTAATTCTGCCAAGATGGCGTCGGCGGCCAGATTGGCTGCACTGTTGGCCTTGGGGGGCGGCAGCGGGCGGGGGTTGGGCGTGATCAGCAGCTGCCTGAAAGGGGCGCCGCAGCCACCTTCCCGCCGCCGCTCCATCGAATTGAATTTTCAGAATGTGCAAGTGAAGAGCAGGCAGCGCACTTTCCTGAATTTAATTAGGAAGCTATTGAGTACGCGGGAGTTGTGGACGCGGTTACAGGGATTTTGTACACAAATTGTTCGTACCCAGGTTTTTTAGCTGTTTCGTACACGATTTTGAGTTTTTTGTACATATCTGGTGTCGTTTCGTAACTCTATAGTCATCAAGTTCAACTCTGAGCTGAAGGTACGAAACGACTATGGTTTCTATAGCTACAAAAAAATTTTTAGGTGTACGAATTACTGGTGTACGAAACAACTTGTGTACAACTGACTGCACCCCTTGGACGTGCGGAGGGGGCGGGGTGGGGGGGCAGGCAGGAGTGCGCGGGAGGGCAGGGGTGTGGGGTGGGTGTGGGTGCGGTGGGGTGGGGGTGGTGGGGGCGGTGTGGGTGTGGGTGGGGGGGCGGCGCGGAACTAATACTGCAGGAATATTCTCTTTGACGGGGACCCACAGCCGCGGCAAAAGTCTTTGCCAGTCTCCGCGTTTCCCCTAACGTCACGGGGTGGCCTCGCTATGCACAACGCTGACGGAACCGCTGTTTTATGCAAATACCCCTGCAGAAGTTCGCACATTTTGCCGGGGAGCCGCGCGTGGGGGGGACAAAGAGGCGCTGAGGCGGACTTAGGAGCAAAGACTCTAGCCAGAAAATCAGCTTATAATGCCAGGCACCCGCGATATGCCCAGGAAACCAAAAAAACCTTAACTCCGCTACCCTATTGTCCCTGGTAAAACACAAAACACGCACACGCACACGCAAAACGCACACACACCCCACACACACAACACCCCACACCCCACACAACACACACACACACACCCCAGCTCACCCTTCCCGTCCCTAACTCCATACCTAACCTTTCAACACCCTGCAACCACTCCTAACACAATCTGCCTTTTCCCCCCTCTCTCCTTCCCTCCCTCGCTTCCTATCACCACAGCACACACACCCACCCTTCCCTCTCCTCTCTCTCTCTCTCTCTCTCTCTCTCTCTCTCTCTCTCTCTCTCTCTCTCTGATCCAATAGTGGCTAATAGGGAACTCAACGCCCACTTCCTAACTTTAGCACGGAAATTGTTGTCAAAATTTTTGGGTGACGCGTGCACAGCAGCCTAACATAGCATAGAGGCCCCCCTCACACCTTGCCCTTCCTTCCATCACTTGCCTTCCTTCCCTTCCAAAGCCCATCACTTTCCCTTCTTTCCCTTCACACCCCCTTCCTTCCTTCTTTCACCCTCCTTCCCCCCTTTCCCTTCACCCCTTCATTGCCTTCCTTCCCCCTTCACCCACACACCCCTGCCCCTTCCCTTCCATGCCCCCTTCACCCACCTTCCCTTCCTTCCCTTCCCCTTCTTTGTATCCCCCTTCACTCTACCCCCTACAAGCTTACGCAATGAAGGACCGAAATTTAGTCTGACATAAGTAAAAAAATCAACTGTGGTATTGTATGATGTACCCATTTTGTGGAATGTCAGGTTGTTTTCTCTCTCTCTCTTCTCCTCTCTCTCTCTCTCTCTCTCTCTCTCTCTCTCTCTCTCCCCTCTCTCTCTCTCTCTCTCTCCTCTCTCTCTCTCTCTCTCTCTCTCAGTACAACCTTCTCTTTATAGTAGTTTTTCTGATCTCAATGAACAAAGTCAGAAAAGAAAAAAAGAATTATCAAAGAGTATGAAAATGACGTTGAGTTTGTGACGAAAAATAACCCAAAAAATATGAGTTAAAAGACGAAACGAATGACCTGAGAAAGAGCATGAAGGAGGGGAGAGAGGGGAGAGAGAGAGAGAGAAGAGGGGAGGAAGAAGGAAGGGACGTAAAGTGAAGGAGAAAGGATAGTTACAGAAGGGAAGAGGAGGGGGAAGGAAGGAAAGTTGGTGTGAGATGGAAGAGAAGCTGAAGGAGAAGAGAGGAAGGAAGGAAGGAGAGGAAGGAGGAGTAGGGGAAGGAGGAAGGGAAGGAAGAAAGAGAGAGGCGCTGAGAAAACAGGAGAGAGAGAGAGAGAGAGAGAGAGAGAGAGAGAGGAAGAGAGAGATGGAGAAAAAGAAGAGGAGAGAGAGGAGAAGAGGAGAGAGAGAGAGAGAGAGAAAAAGTGAGAGGAGCCTTGCATAGAGAGAGAGAGAGAGAGGACGAGAGGAGAGAGAGAGAGAGGAGAGACGAGAGAGAGAGAAGAGAGAAGGGGGAAAGAGAGGGGAAAAAACTTTAAGGGGAAAGGAAGAGAAAAGCAATAAGGATAAATGAGATATTGATGAAAATAAATGCAAGAAAAATAAATTGAAGGATAGAAAAAGAAAGAAAGAAAGGGGAAAAAGAAAAGAAAAAAATACTTGTAACACCGAAAGGAGGAAAAACAAAAAGAAGAAGAGGAGGGGGAGAGTAGATTATCAGGAGGAAAAAACAAAATAATGCCCTTAAAAATAGTAAGGAAGGAAGGGGAATGAATTAAGGGGGTGAAGGGGTAAGGGTAGGATGGGTGAAGGGCTGTGAAGTTAGTTTTCACTTTCCCCCATCTCCATCTTTATCAGTCCTCTACTCCATCTTTATTCACTCCTCTATCTTCTCTTCTCTTCTCTTTCGACTTTCCAGTATTATCACTTATTTAGTCGGTCAGCCCCCGGGCCGAAATTTTGCTCACCGGTATCAAATTAGGGCGAGAAAGCTAAGGTGTTTTTTGAGAAGGTATAAAGCCTACAGTTAGAAAAACATGTGATAGCATTTTGGGGGTGGCAGCTTTATATGAGTTATCTCCCTTTTCCAAAATGGCCGCCAAAATACACCCAATAATTATGAAATTTTTAAATTTTGTTTTGCTGGTGCATTGATGGTGGGCAGATAACCAACAAATCTTCTGAATTGATTCTTGGTCCCTTGTTGTATTAAACCCAGTCCAATTGGGTTTGGCGACAGGGGGATTTGTTTGTCTTGAAAGGGACCAGACCAGATTCTTGTTACCGGCGACCTGAGCAGACTTGTGCTTCTAGGATGGGGGCTCTCGTGGTTGGTGAGGCTGGGCCCTACACGTGCACGGGCTAAATGATTCAAGCTCTTGGTTTTTCAATTTTGGACTGATCTTTGTTTCAGTTTGTCAAGGGGAATTTCGGGCCTGGGTGGATAAGGCCCAAGAACTTAGTTGGACCGCTTTCCCTTTGATCGAGTGATGTACCTTTTCCAGTAAGTGTCTCCTCCATCTGTCTATTTACCCATGAAAGTTTTTGGAAGACATGGGGTTTGATGGAGAGGGTAGAACAGCTCTGGGGTTGAAGCCCATCCCAATTTCGCAGACACAAGGGGTATCACCCTTTTCCCAGTGGTCATAAGAACCCCTTTCCCAAAAATTATTCAGTACCCAAAGACCAGGTTTTTCCAGGGATGTTTTTTACCGCATAAGGAAGCAGAAATGTTTTGGTGGTTTATATCCCCACGTGTAACAGTTAATCATGTCCGGAAAAGACCGAAAGAATAGCAGTCCTTGGGATTTTTTCGTAGTACAGTTGTATCTCCAGTGAGGAGCCCGACCAGAAATCGCTGTAATTTTTGGGGTTGGCGTATGAGTAGCTACATCAGACGGATAATATGGCCAGGGGGGAAAACTGTCCTTCTGGGGGCCGTTGGATATGGACGAAGTTGATCTATGATCTTGTTGATATCTGTAGATTTTCCCTTCCAAAGTTGAGCCCCTATGAGATTTTGTTTTTTCCAAGACAACACCTTTTAAAATGAGACACAGCATGGAAACCAAAACAATTTCCTGTCGTCGGAAAAATTTTTCTACTGCACCTCCAAGCTGGTTTTAGTTTCTGTGATATTCTTCTTTGTTGAATCCTTCAGAAGTTTAACTCCCCCGGGGGGGGGGGGGGACAACATTAATGATTCCAATTTTGTGGTCAAGGAGGTGAGGGTAAATCCTTTTTTGGGGGGTAATATTTCCGATGTTTTCGAAAGTTTTGGAAGCTTCTCCTCAACCTTGTGATACAGTAAAAATTCATTTTTACTTTCTCTTCTCATTCTCTTTGCGTCCTCTTTTTTCCCTAGTGAAATTTCCCTATAGCAAAAAGGGGGGGGTAGTGTGCCTCTCGGCAACAATTTTTACGGTTAGTCTATCACCTGCCGTTGCATTTTGACGGACCCTTTAGGTTTGTTTATTCGTGTGAACTAGCGTAAGTTTTTTCACGGTATTGGGAGTGCTTTTTGACTTGACCTTGAAGAATACGCAGATGGGAGCTAAACTCTTGATTCATGGTTGATGTTCTGGAGACTTTTTTGGAGGACAGTCACTATCCCAGAAAATACTCTACTTTTCCCCCTTTTACTTTTCAGAGTTTCCAAGCTTTTCTGGTGAACTGCTTCACATTTTCGATGATAGAATTAATTGGAACTTTTTTGTTAAACTTTTTTGAAACGTCAGAATGGGGAAGGGTTCCTGATTTTTGGCGGCTTCAAGTAAGGAACCAGGAGGATGGCTTTTAGGATGACAAAAAAGTTCATCTCCGTCGGATCTGCCGGTGTATGATGCACAGTTTTTTGGCGGGTGCCTGTGGCGTTTTTAGTTTAAGGAATTCCCGGCCTCCTAGTTGAAGTTCCCAGCTACCACAACCGGATTTTGGGGCCCCGGGTTCTTCTACATCCCAGCCTTTAACAATAGCTTCGAGAGGTAGTCGGCTGTACTCTACCTCTCACTCCAAAAACCCCACTTTCCTTTAAAAAGCACGACCGCGGGGCCCGGGTGGTCTTCCCGGGAGTGGTGGTCCCTCGAGGGTCCCAACCGCCCGTCGATGTCCGGTCCCTTTTCGGGCCCCTGAAATACGACACCTGAAAAAAAAATTTTTTTTTTTTAATATATGTATGTATATTTATATAATTATATAATATACAGTTTGGGAAAAGGGGGGTAACTCCCATAAAGCTGCCCCCCTCACAATGCTATCAAATGTTTTTAACCCAGGCATTTATACCCCCAAAAAAAACTATTAGATTCCGCCTAATTTTTTACCGACCAACCCCCGGTGATCGCCCAAACCCCATTCCATTTCATTTTTTTTCCCCCTCTCTTTCCAACATTCTTTATCCCTCATCGCACTTCCTTTTCCCTTTTTTTCCCCCGTCCCTTCCTTTCTTTTCCCCCCCTTTTCCTTCTTCTTTTCCCCCCCCCCTTCCTTTTCCTTCCACCCCCTTTTCCCCCTTTTTTTCCCTCCCCCCCCATTTTTCCCCCCCCCCCATCCTCCTTCCCCCCTCCTTCCCCTCCTTCCTTCCTCCCTCCCCCTTCCTTCCTTCTTTCCCCCTCCTTTTCCCCTTTTCCCTTTCCCCCTTTTCCCTTTCCTTCCCTTTCCCCCTCCCTTCCCCTTCCCTTTTCCTTCCCCCCCTTCCCCCCCCCCTTTTCCCCCCCTTTTTCCTTCCTTCCCCCCTTTCCCTCCTCCTTCCTTCCCTTCCCTTTCCTTCCCTCTTCCTTCCCCCCTTTCCCTTCCTTTCCCCTTTTCCTTCCTTCCTTTTTTTCCCTTTCCCCTTATATTAACCCCCTTTCCATCATTTCCCTTTTGCGGGGAAAATTCTAAAAAAAAAAAAAAAAATAGAAGTGAAGGTTTTCGACACAAAAAGGGAAAAGCCATTGCAAGAGAATGTAGGGAGGTCCCCGTAACCCCCACGGAACCCCAACCTCACCCAAACCCCCCCAACCCCCGCTACCCCAACCTCCTAAACCCCAATCTAAACCCCCCACTTACACCAAAACCCCCCCAAACCCCCCCCCTTTTAAAACCCACCCTTTCCCATGCAGACCACCCCCATACAGAACCCCACCACCCACAGTAACCCCCCAAACCCCCCCCCAACACCCCCCCCCAAATCCCCCCCCCCAACCCCCCCTAAAACCCCCACCCCCCGCCCCCCCCCCCCTTTTTCCCCCCCCCCAAAAATTGCCCGGTGGTTGGTTTTTCCGAGGAAAAAGGTGGGTGGGTTTTTTTTTCAAGGATTCACTAGCCACTAATTAGGTTAAGTTTCAGGTAGCTGTTTCTTTACCTGAAGTTTTTATTATTATTTTTAAGTTTTTAAACACAGAGAGAGAGAGAGGGGAGGAGAGGAGAGAGAGGAGAGAGAGAGAGAGAGAAGGGGAAAGGGAGATTTAGATTGATTTTATTGATTTATGATTTATAGAGAAATAGAGGACAGACAGACAGACAGGCAGGCAGGGGCAGGCAGGCGGGCCCGGCAGGCAGGCAGCAGACAGACAGGCAGAAGAAAGGAAGAAGAAGGGAGAAGAGAAAGAGAAGGGGAGAGAGAGAAGAGAGAGAGAGAGAGAGAGGGGGAGAGAGAGAGAGACAGTAGAGATAGATAGATAGATAGACTGATTTATGATATAGATTTATGGTTAAAAAGGGAGTTAAATTAAGTAGTTTAGTATAAAGGATGAAAAAATTGAAAATTGGAATATTCCCTTTTAAGGTAGGGAAAGCGATTTAGAATGTGACAATTTAAGGCAATAGAGGAGGAGGAGGAGGAGGAGGAAAAGAAGGAGGAGGGGAGTGGTTGAGAAACGAAAGGGGGAGGAAAGGGGAAAGGAGAAGGAGGGGAGGAGTGGGAGAGAATCGAAGGAGGAGGAAGGAGGAAGGAGGAGGAGGGGGTGGTATGAGAATCGAAGGGGGAGGGGATAAGAAGGAGGAGGAGAGGAGTGGTATGAGAATGAAGGAGGAGGGGGAGAAAGGAGAAGGAGGAGGGGGAGTGGATGAGAATCGAAGGAGGAGGAGGAGGAGGAAGAAAGGAGGAGGAGGAGGT
>JACEEZ010024881.1:0-28117 GCA_016584305.1 Chionoecetes opilio | reverse complement strand
ATTTTACAATGCCATCCGCTCGTGATGAGTTTGTTATGAGGTGATGAGCAGAGTGGCGAACGATGGCATCACACCATGACTCACACACGGCTCTGCGACAGACAAGGTATTTTCCTCCTCATCCTTCTTTCTCTTACCCTTTATTCTTCCCTTCTTCCTCTACCTAATTCCTCCTCCTTCATCACCACTACTACTACTACTACTACTACTAATACTACTAATACTACTACCACCACTACCACTACCACTACTATTACTGCTGCTACTACTACTATAGCCGTGTTTTTGTCCTCCAAGCATCGTCTTGGTACGAAGACCGTTTTTTCTCGCAATTGAAAACGGATTGGTTTCTGCGACAACAACACAACAAGCTTGGCAGGGGCCGAAATAATAATCAGTCTAAAACATTGCACACACTATCACAAAGCAGTATAACACACATTTCAGCAAGTGTTATTGGAGTGGTCTTCGTAATCCAAGACGGTGCTGGGACGATAAAAACACGGCTTATTACTGCTGCTACATAAGAACATAAGAAAATAAGGAAGCTACAAGAGGCCGCGAGGCCTACACGTGGTAGCTCCTGTAAAGGAGCTAGTTATAGTAGCTCCTACTACAACTACTACCAACTGCTATAAGAAAAGGTTAGGAGGAGGAAGAGGAGGAGGAGAAGGAGAAGGAGAAGCTAGGAGGTAGAGGAGGAGGAGGAGGAAGAAGGGTGGAGCATTTTGGTGTGGATGATAAATTTGTTTATAAACACAGCTGAGAGCGTGGAAGCCTTGTGATTGGCTGAAACTTTTTGAGAAATACTATGTGATTCGCTGGCGAGGCTGTGACGTGATTGTACTCGCTCAGCCAATCAGCTATCGAAGCCCATAGTGACACCGTAGCGCCACTCCCATATCTCGTACCAGAATCCCCGCGACTTCCGGGTTGTACAAATAGAGGAAGTTAGTTAAGCTAAACACCGCGCCCTTTAACTCTCTCTGAATGTCTGCCCAGATGCGTTAATACGTACAGTGGCGGTCCTAGGCATGGACGACATGGGCAATCGCCCAGGGCGGCAAACGTCAAGGGGCGGCTTGGAGTGCCCCAAAAAACCCAATAAAAAATGATATGATAATAATAATAATAATAATAATAATAATAATAATAATAATAATAATAATAATAATAATAATAATAATAATATTAATAATAATAATAATAATAAAAGTAATAATGTAATGATGATATTAAATAATAATAGTATATAATAGCTCTAGTAGTATATGTCAAAGATTTATTCATGGTGGCTAGACTGTATATAAAGATGCTTGTAACTAATGGCGGCAAGTGGAGTGCATCGCCAATCATACTGGTCGACAAAAAAAAATCGAAGATATGGTTCTGGACTAAATGAAGCTGATTATAGGTAAATCGACCCTGCTGAACTCGAATCTGATGTTCAATTAACTCTATCACGTCCAGTTTTTGAGAAACAGACGCAATTCATGAAAAAATATGGGTTAAAATCAGCAGAAATAGGTTTCACCAATGTTTTCATTTTAAACTCTAATCTTTTCTTTTCTCAAGCCTATTTAGGGCAGTGCAGTGTTTTTGAGTCAGTGTGGCTTGTGCAGTGAGCAGGGGAGGATGTGCGCGCTGCGTATTGGCGAGGGGCTAGCAGGCTGTGTAGTACATTTTTACCTACTGATCGTACAGCTATTTGACATATGTTTAAACATTTCATTTTTCTTTGCAGATATGATGTGTTTGATTTAGTGGAGTCCTAATTTAGTTGGTTTACCGTATTATAGTACCTTGTACCGGGCTGTGATGGAGCGCCGTAACTGTGGTGAATGCATCGGACAGTTTTTGTACATATGTGAATTTTTACCCCTGACAGTTTGAAGAAACCTCTTACAAAGAATTTAAAGCAGCTATCTGCATTACTTCAAGTGCCGTATAGGTGATCAAGATAAGAAGTGGGCCCTCACGTAGCATGCAACCCCTGTGTGAACCACTTGAATGAATGGATGCGTGGCAAACGGCCATCAGGCATGGCATTCGGCATCCCAATGGTTTGGCGGTGAACAAAAGGATCACAGTACTGACTGCTACTTCTGCCTCACTAACATCAAAGGATATCAGTAAAAACGCGAGCTAAAATCAGGTATCCTGACGTACCTTCTGCCATCAGGCCTGTGCACATGGTCCTGATCTCCCAGTTCCAAATGTTTCCAATTGAAAGTGCTATAAGTGAATCAAATTCGAACGAGGAGGATTATCCCATGGATACAGACTTTCAAGAAATGGCAGACAACAGAGAGCCCAAATTCATCAGTCAGGAAATGCTACATGACCTTGCTAGGGACCTAGATCTACCCAAGGAGAAAAGTGAAGTCCTTGGATCTCGTCTCAAGGAATGGAATTTGCTACAAGAAGGAGTTTCATCACCACGTTTCGTCGTAGACATAAAGAACTTTCAAGCTTCTTCAAGATGGAAACACAAGCTCTGTTACTGCTTTGATGTTGACACACTCATGGAAACAATTTTGTGAGTCTCACACTTATGATAAGAGTGAGGGATTCAGGAAAAAAAACACGCTAAAGGCCGTTCTTCTGCATAAAGGAAATAAGCTTCCGAGTGTTCCAATTGTGCATGGCCATGAAATGATGAATTATGAAACTTGAAACTTTGTTTGCTTAAATATGAGAACATCAGTGGAATCTGTTACTGATAACTGTTAGGAATATACAACCTTTATTTAAGGTGACACACGGCGCACATGATTTAGATAAATGACGAAGTATATATAACATCTCACCGATAATCACTAAGTGGTATGATACGAGGTAATAAGACGTTTAATCCTGCCCAAACCTACAGTGGCGGAGGAGCTGGCGGTCCAGCGGCGCCTCCACTCAAAATTTTTGAGTAAAACCCGCAGTTTATCCGCCTCACCTGTGCCTTCCTGAAGAAGACAGCATCTCCGCACGCCTGTGATAGCACCAGGGATCATAGGATTTTTCCTCAAGGGGTTCTCGCTCCCCTACTAAATATTACCAAAGACATCTATCTCCCTTCGTGAAGTTGGTGTTGAGGATCCACCCCTCCCGGGCTTCATGCTGGCTGCTGCTTGGCTGCCTGCCGAAGCCGCGCTGCATACGTAGAATGATCCCAGACTCTGCTTGCAATTTCATCGCTTTACTCATATATATGCATAATATCCATCCCAAAGCAATCATATGTCTACATTCACCTATAAAAAAGATATTTCAATAGCATACCAAGCAATAATGAGCATGTCTGGAGACTTTTTCCGAACCTCTGCTAATACCGGTCTTGAGCAGGTCGTTGGCCAGTGTGCACGTAACGAGAAATCGGACGAATTTTCCGCGCTGTGGGTTCCGTCGTTGGACTACGACCAAAAAAAGGTCTTTAAATGTTTTGTGGCTTCCTGGCCCAGACCAAGAAAGTTTTCGAAAGAGGAAGTATCTCAGACTTACACCGCTATGTGTTTGCTGTTATCTGGCCCCAGCATGTGCTTTACTTCCCTTCGTCTTCTACTACCCGTCCAAGCAGTGTTAGCCGTCAGCTGCCTACGACGCCTCCTTTCAGCCTTTCGTGGTTGACATCGAGAGTAAGTGGTGTGTTACAAACACTTTATATTTCGTTTCTGCTCCCTAACCCTTTCCCAACCTTATCGAAGTTATCTTATCTTGATCATTATTATTTTCCATGCTCCATAAAAACTTTGGCAAGTGATATGGTTTACGGGAGATGTACTACGTGAAGATAAATATTGCGAGAAACTTAATGCTGCCAACGTCGTAGACTTATATCCGTGTTTTTTTGCTTTCTCACACTCAGCTGAGGCAGAGAGAGCGGGAAATGCAGGAGAGGCGAAGAGGAGGAAGGGTAATCCGACTTCTCATTGGCTATAAACCTTGCCAACACGGTGTAAGTAATCTGCAATATTATTCGATTTCATTCCAATGAAAATGAAAGTGACACTGTGGTTGGCTGAGCGCCGGTGACTCACCTGCAATTGTTCCAATGATCTGAAACCTCGAGAAATGCCAGTGGTCGCTGGCAGTTTTAACTCAAAGGTTGTCTACTGTGTTTTTTGGCTCCGCGAATAATATTTTTCCAAAACTAATTTCGCGATAAAACATTGATGCACCGCATCTGAATACCAAAAATATAGTTTTCTTCTGTTGTTCTACTATTATATGGATGACGTGCTTACGAGGAACGTTCTATAATAGCAATTGTACTGGCAAATTACTCGCCTCGAGTAGGTCAAAGCTTAATAATAGTTTGTACATGTAATTGTGGCTGTAAAATTTGGGCGATGTTCAACACTGTTTTCTAAGACAGTCTGCTGCGTTCCTGGCCATAACGCTTGTCCAAATACAATTAAGCATGCCTTTAGAAAAACGAAGAATAACAGAATGCCGAATCGGCTTGTTAGCTGCGACAATGTAGTTATAATTGTGGAGGCGACGTGGCCGCGGCGGGGAGTGGTGGTGGGGGGGGGGGGAGATTGTGGCGGGCGCGATTGAATCAAAACATTGCCACTTCACTTCGACTCTTGCACTTCAGGCTTTCTATCTGATTGATACACAATAATAACAAAAAAAATATGACTGCTAGGTATATATAACTTCTAAACATACGTTTATTGACTGTATAATATCATAGATACATTACCGTCGCCCTCCTCAACTAAACCTCCTTGGTTATTTGGTTTTGGATACATGTTTTACAGAATCAGGCTTCTATACAATTACTATAGAAGAAAATCGTTCTTAAAATTATACTTTTGTGTTTTAAGGCAGTGGAATAAGCCCATATTTTGTTTTTCCAGTAGACACCAACTTAGTTTATCAAAAAGTGAGTTTAAAACGCCAGCGCCCCCTGGCAATTTTGGTTCCAGTTCTCATCGTAATTCCTCCAATTTCCCGCGCGGAAAGCTCTGCCCTTTAAAATCAAATGTAACACATATGAACATAGAAATACCCAACATAAATTAACGCCAATAGATCATGAGGTAGCCTACCTCTATTCTATGGTATTCAATAACGGATTTGGACTGCGATGGGGCGCTTTACTTGGTTTGTCGCTCTGACGACCACATATTATGCAATATGCGTTAGAAAATTTTACAAGAAATATTCCTATGGTCGTTTATCCAGTAATCGATGAAAAGAGATCATAATTGCTACGGCCATTATTTTATTCATAAGCACAAAATACATTGTTCCGTTATTTGGTTTAACATGCTGGGGCTACATTCAGAGAGTCTTACTTCCGGTCTGGCACGACCTAGCGACTTCCAACAGCTGTTCCTGGGCAAACTTTTGGATTCTTGCAGCACAGTGATGACGTATTTAAAGACGTTGAGCTGTCAAACCAGCAACTCTGCCTCTAGGCGAGTGTGTAGAGCACGCATATACATAAAAATACCCTCATAAATTGAGTATATATGATGTTTTCTGACTCAAGAACTGAACAGGGCAAGTATACAAAGGAAATTATGCCATATTATACATCCTGCATCCGCTCGTGATGAGTTTGTTATGGAGGGTGATGAGCATAGTGGCGAACGATGGACATCTACACCATGATCACCACACGGCTCTGGGGGGGGGGGGGGTCAGACAGACAGGTATTTTCCTCCTCATCCTTCTTTCACCCTCTTACCCTTTAGTTCTTCCCTTCTTCCTCTAAAAACCCTATTCCTCCTCCTTCATCACCACTCTCACTACTACTACTTACTACTAATACTACTAATACTACTACCACCACTATCCACTACCACTACTATTACTGCTGCTACTACTACTATAGCCTGTTTTTTGTCCTCCAAAGCATCGTCTTGGTTCGAAGACCGTTTTTTTTCGGTTTCTCGCAATTGAAAACAGGATTGGTTTCTGCGACAACAACACAACAAGATTGGCAGTGGCCGAAATAATAATTCGGTCTAAACATTGCACACACTATCAACAAAGCAGTATAACACACATTTCAGCAAGTGTTATTGGAGGGTCTTCGTAATCCAAGACGGTGCTGGGACGATAAAAACACGGCTTATTACTGCTGCTACATAAGAACATAAGAAAATAAGGATCTACACGAGGCCGGCGAGGCCTACAACGTGGTAGCTCCTGTAAGGAGCTAGTTTAGTAGGCTCCTACTACACTACTACCACTTGCTGATAGAGAAAAGGTTATGGATTAGGAAGAGAGGAGGAGAAGGAGAAGGAGAAGCTAGGGATGTGTAGAGGAGGAGGAGTAGGGAAGAATTTTGGCAGCATTACTTTGGTGTTTTCATGAGTATCAATCGTGTTCGCTCGTTCTCACTTGAAACCTCATCCGTCCGTCCACTCGCTGAGTTCTCAGCGTGTGCGGAAAGCCTCTGTGATTGGCCGAAACAAAAAAAAAAAAAAGTTTGTTGACAATACTCATCTCGATTCTGGCGAGTGCCTGTTGACGCTGATGTACCTTCGCTCAGCCCAATCAGCTATCGAAGCCCATATTTACACCGTAGCGCTCACTAGAAGGGAGAGCCCATAGACTCGTACCGATAAATCCTGCGCGACTCTCCTCTGTGTTCTACAATAGGAGGAAGTTAGTTTACAGCTAAACACACGTGCGCTCTTCTGTCACTCCTCTCTGAATGTCTCCCTACTCTCTCTCGTCTAATACTGTTCATTATAACTCTTGTGAGTCGCTACATGCATCATACTTTTACTATATATTACTCATGATCTGTCATGTGACTCGGCAACACGTGCTACGTGTGCGCGCGTGACATTTGGTGTTATGTTGCTGCTATCATTAATCGTCATCATTATCATTTATCATCATTTATCATCATCATTGCTATATAGCGTTCCCGAGATCTACTTTGTGCGCATCACTAACCCCTCGATGAGAAACGTAGATGCCATGACCTGCGTTTAATGGGCCATGTACAATGGGGGAACGTAACGCTTTATATAAAAATTGATAGCCATTCACAATATAATACTCATACCTATGCATAGACATTAGGTTACTTTATAGCTATTCACTTACACTTTACATAACCTCATATAAGAGAGAGAGTAGAGAGAGGAGTCGAGATGAGAGGATGAGAGAAGAGTGAGAGTAGAGAGATGACGATGAGTAGAGCTCACTGGTAAATCAAGTATATAGGTTCACAGGTAAAGTCACAGAGTTAGAAATGTAGTAATAGTATGTTGTCCGACACGGGTTAGAATTAGTTTTTTTCTTTCCACTTAGTGTTTAGTCTTTGTTTGATGTGTGTGTGTGTGTTGTGTTTGGTGTGTGCGTGTAGTCTGTGTGTGCGTGTCGCGTGTGTATGTGTGTGTGTGTGTTTCTCTGCACTCCTCAGGTGCCACGCCCCTTTCACTGCCATAAAACGCAAAGATGGGTTGGATACTACGAATGATGTCAGTGTATTCCAATGTTAAATTACAAATAGGACCTAACAATATTTCGACTAACTCTACTTCACGCTACCTACCTTATCTCCCACCCTTTACTACTACTACACTACTACTACTGCTACTAACTGCTACTACTCACGACTATCTACATAAGTACTACTACCTACTACTCACTACTGATCTACTAGACTACTACTACTACTAACTACTACTACTACTACTACTGATTGTTACTACTTGCTCATGGCTACTACTACTGGATCTTGGTACTGCTAGACTACGGGCTACTACTACTACTGACTCACTTGACTCATACTACTACTACACTGCATCACTGACTTCACTATCGTACATACTAACTACTATACTGCTAGCTACTGCAGTAACCACGCACACTGATCTGACTGACGTGAGACTATGACTATCTACTCGGACTCAACTACTACTAACCTACTCTATCGTAGCTGCAGCATACTACTACATACTACCATACTCGACATGACTTACTTGACTACTGGCTACTATCTACATACTACTAGCTACACTTACTACTTACTACTACTACTACTACTACTACTACTGACTACTGCTACTAACTAAACTAGCTACTACTAACGTCAGCTACTACGATATACTATCACTACTACTTCTACTACGTGGACTTACATACTACATTCAGAACGACTACGCCACTACTACATGCTATACAAACCACCTTGCCTAACATTCCTACGTGTACAACTAATTATACTCAGTCTTTTGTCTACGTATATATTGAAATACTACTGAAGGTATATTTTAACGACGAGACTTTGATGATAGGTCGATTATTTCAATAGAGTAAGGATTATTGAGAAATGTCACTCACGGATTGTCGAACGATGATATCCCTGAATGCACGAAAATTCGATGTTTGAAGCTATTTTTCACTAACGTACTACTTCTATACTAAACTTTACTACTATACTACTTAACTTACTAGCTATACTAACTCACTATCCACCATACTATACTTTACAACATTAACACTACTAACTAACAGCTGTACACTAAGATATCTACTATATGCATAACACTCTCTATACCATAGCTAACTTACTACTGACACACTAACTACTACTCACATACTAGCTAATATGGCTAACTACTATCTACTATACTACTTTACTACTAAACTACTCCTACGATACATCACATACTACTCTTACTATACAAATACTTTAGCTACTGTTGCTATAACTATACATACTAACTATACTGTACAGTCTAACATAGCTAGACTATCTATAGCACTATAAATTTACTACTATGGCTACTTTCACTACTCCTCTACTAACTCACTATCTACTATCACTAACTTAGCTACAATACTACCGTACTAACACTCAGTATCTATAGTCTAACTTTACCATATACTACAACTACTTTAAAACATTACATACAAACTCTATACCTAACTCACTATACTAACTACTAGCTTATTTACTACTATCTTTACTACTATCTAGCTAAAATCTCTACTGCATATTAACAAACTACTATACTAACTCGACTACTATAATACGCTATCGTATCTCATACCGTTGTTGTATGTTTAAGAGTGCATCGATGCAGCGCACTTATTATAGTGCAAGGCCCATTTAGACGGATCTCGTTTTATTCCTTTGAACGGGCTGCGCAGACTTGTAATTGCTAGACGTGGTTCTATAATTCTGAGGAAATTGCGCAGACGCACTCGCGTAGCCCTCTGCAAGACGACTCTTAGAAATGCAGTATAAGAAAAAAGTGGATTCACGCTCCTAAAGGATATCGAGATGGACATAACAGGCGGGCATTTACAATATGAAAGCTAAGTGGTTAAACTCCTATTGAAGTTACGGTATATCGGTGTGTGTGTGTGTGTGGGTGAATATGTGCGTGTAGTCCAGCAACTCCATTAGTGAGCTAGGTTAGTTTTGTTCTCCATTGATAGGTCAGGTTTTTGTGACTAGTAACAGGTTATCTCTACCTAGAGGCTTCGTTGCATCTCCGTGATCTAGTCCAGCGGTGTGGCGGACAAAATCGGGGCTAAACGGGAGGGACAGTCTTCGCCATAACGGGCTGGACATAGTCGCGGGGGAGCCATCGCAGCTTTACCTCGGTTATAATCGTTGATTCTATACAGTGGTACGGTGTGGCAGCGTTGTAAGCCGGTGGCGGGTGACCCTAGTCGTGGTGGTTGGTATGGGTCACAGTCCTGCCATGCCCCACGCAGGCTGGTGCACTGGTGGCATCTGGGTTCTGTAACTTCTGGTTCAGTCGCCTCGTTGGACACGCGTAGCACCGCGCACACGCATCCTGGCCTGTGTCTCACCGCGCGCCCCTCACCACGCCAGCCTACAGCCCCCGCCTTAACTACATGACCCGCATTGCCACGGTGGAAGGGGTGAACTGCCCACTACCCAGGTGTGTGGGCGTTGGGGGTAAGGGTGTCTGAAGTGTCCTCAAGTGTCGCTGGAGTATACGGCCCAGAGTGTCTATGGTGAGGGCATAAGCAGATGCGTTGTAGTAACCGTATACCATAATAGTGATGGAAACGATTGATACTCACTGTATTACTGCAACGCTTCTAGCCGCCGGAACTAGTGCAGTGTAATCGCCAAGACTTGACTAGGCTTGTGTATCTTAGAACCTATAAGAATATTATGGAAGCTACAAGAGGTCCGCAAGATCCTAGCACGGTGTAGTGCCTGTACTTACAACACTACCGTACATCCACCTTTCCATCGCCCATCCATGAACTTATCCAGCCTGCCTATTAAAGTTCCCTTATGACTCACCGGTTCTCAGCCGTGATCTTGGTGGCGTGTTTGCTGTCGTAGTGAGACTCTTGCTCGACAGTGTCGGGTAGCGAGTCAGTGCTTACCAATGGATTTTATGTATGTCCAATCGAGAAATGAAGCAGTGCGTTTAGTGCTGGAGCAGTGAGTGATGAGACGTGCAGTGTGAATGACGCTCAGTGTGGTTGTTGTGAGGCCGTAGGTCCCTTCCCCAAGTTCCCTGTCCGATCTCTCTCTCTCTCTCTCTCTCCTCTCATCTAGGTCTTCTCTCTCTCTCTCTCAATCACCTCTCTCTCGTCTCTCTCATCTCATCTCACTCTCTCTTCTCTCGCTCGTTCTGGTCCTCTTCTCTCTCTCTCGTGACTCTCTCTCAAACACACAAAGTATATGGTTTGTGTAACACGTCACTGATTGAACATAATCTGATCAACCGTTTCGATCATCATCAATCAATTACACCCATCATCATCATGCACCCACCTGACCTTAAGAATACAACGACGGACCGATAACACAAGGTACGCCTGCTCAGACACATTCTGTCCATCATTTGTGAATAATATTAATGATATCCGTTTTTTTCTTTTAATACATTCACTTTCTAATGTCGCTGATAATAGGCTACACTGTGTCTTTTTACTAGCTGGCTTGATATTTCATAGCTTCCACAGTGCAACGTGTCTTCGTATGGTCTACGTTCTATTATAGTCTTGTAGTTATAGTTTATTTAGTTCAATATATGACTAGAGTAGACGCACGAAAAAAATACATAAAACAAATGATAGATAATAACTGGGAATGGCAGGATTAACCCTTGAAATCGCAGAACTTAATTTTCATTGTAATATAACCTCCATTCGATCCGATTTTGTTAGTGACTTTTATACACCACACATATTCTTTCTAGATATGACCGTGTTTAGTATCCTTGACCACTAACTACAATTTTGTATATTTAGTTGCTATCCATCGTACATTATTAATGGCTCCGACAACATACATTTCATTTATAAGCAAAGGAAAGTGTCTGGGCGTAAAGGGGTTATACGTGAATCTATAATACTATTTGAATTATTGTATCAGAAACCTAAGAACCTTGCTCATTAGGTCTGCGGTCTGGATGTGATTCCGGCATCTGATAGTTCTTAGAGAGAGCAAAATACTAAAACAATAATAGCATAATCAACTGAATGGTAAGAATAGGACGTGATAACGCATTAAGATCGGAATTATGGTATGCATCTTCAGGACCGATATATATTAGATGGTTGTGTGGATATAGCGTGCTTCACGTCGGCATCTATAGTTCTTACAGAGAGAGCAAAATAATAACTTCAAACAATAATATGGAGTGCCTAACTTTGCATAACTAAAATAATACACGAAACCTATGTAATAATGCGGATTTATGGCATTGAAACTTAAAGATTTGTCTACTAGATGCTGGTATATAGTGTGGCATCTATTGTTTTTTTTGCTCCAGCATCTGATAGTCTTGAGCGAGAGAAAAACTTCACATAAAACAAAATATAGAATACCAGAATGGCTAATACATGAAATCCTTACTGGCTACTCATGCTACTCTCATCGTCTCTTCCGCGCTCGTAAAACTTTCCTAGAAAAAAAAAATAAACAAAAAAAAAAAACAAAAATCCAATGTAAGAATCGAGTGATCTTTATAACAATACCTCAACTGTACTATTGGTAAGTGCTGTAGATGTGGCATAGTGAGCGGCTTTATGAGATGTGCACATACGGGCGAGCGTTATATTGATGAGTGATACGAGTGGGCGCGTTGAGGTACCTGTCTCTGTCACCTGTAACGCGTGACCGGCGAGCTAAGTGTCCACACGGCCTCCCCACTCGTTGACAGGGGGGGCGAGTCGTATCCTTTACTTTTTTTGTATACCTATCTATTCTTATGGCTATTCCTTGATTTCTATTTATTAATTTACTTCAACATTTTGTCTATTTTGAAATGTGTGTGTGTGTGTGTGTATGCGTCGTGGTGTGTGTGTGTGCGTGTGTGTGTAGTGTGTGATAGTGTGTGTGTGTGTGTTGTGTTGTGTGTGGAGCTAGAGAGTAAGTTTAAGTGTTTCATCACTACTACTTAGTTGTGTGTGTTTTTACTTGCTACTACGACTACTAACTAATACTACTACATACTAGCTACTAGCTACTACTACTACACTCTACTGACTAGCTACTACACTATGCTACTACTACGACTGCTACTACTACTACGTACTACTACTACTACTACTACTACTACTTACTACAACAACTACTATTACGTGTCTCACTACTACTAACTATTACTAACTCCAACACAACAACTACTACTACCACTACTACTACTACTACTAACTAACGTACTACTTACTACTACTACTACTACTACTACTACTACTATGACTCTACTACTTACCACCACCGCCCACCATACTATCTACTACTACTACTACTACTACTACTACTAACTGACATACTACTACCACTACTACTAGCTACTAACTTACTACTACTATATTACTACCTTAAGGATCACCCAATACTACTGGCTGCTACTACTAACTCAACCAATGCTACCTGCCATCGCTACACTACTGACAGATAACAACGATAAGGATAATTGGCGAAATGATAGAATAATACGGTAAGCGTATGACTAATAATGGGTTAAGTAAAGCTATCACTCTTATGTTTTTCCATCCGTGTAGCGCCCGGCTTGAAGGGTAAATGCGGGCCGTTTCTTAACTAGCCTATATGCGAACTAGGCGGTGTGCATAGGGCCCGCTCCCAAGTCACCGTGGCCCGGCCGATCTGCTATGTTGTTTGTTTGTAGAATCTAGTCTCGTTTTCTCTTAAAGTGGCCCCGATGATGCAATTCCTGAAATAAACAGGCGTGTGCCCGCCAGTACCACCTTAAAGGTCTTGGAAATTCCCCCCTCTATACGTTCTTAGCTAATAGAGCCGCTCCCCAAACAGCATTTCGCATAGGGCCCCGAAAGGCTTAGACGGCACTGGGTTAAAACGTATAGTGGATGGGATGGAGGGGAGATGGTGGATGGGTTAAACGTAATTGGATGGATGATGGGAGTAGTGGAAGGGTTTAAAACGGTATAGTGGATGGATGGAGGGGGAGAGGTGGAAGGGTTACAACGTATAGTGGATGGATGGCGGGGAGAGGTGGAAGGGTTGAAAACGTTAGTGGACTGGATGGAGGGGTAGAGGTGGAAGGGTTAAACATATAGTGGATGGATGGAGGGGAGAGTGTGGAAGTGTTAAACGTATAGTGGATGATGTTAAGGGAGAGGTGGAAGTGGATGATGGATGGGAGAGGATGGAAGGGATCTGTCTTGGCAGCCCACCACCACAGCCGCGGCCTACTGGTGCTAGGAATGTGACAAGTTACCCTAAACGCTACACAGGGCGAAGGCGCGGGGCAGGAGCTCACTCGGGGATGTCTCAAGAGCAAAAAGTAAAGATGAAATATGCCGGCCATCACCTTTATATGAACTTCATGCTTATGTGTTTTTTTATTTTTTATATATTAAAATAGATATGATTGCATCAGCTACACACGTTCGCCATAATAAGTTTGGGGGGTTTTATTTGATCTTCTATATAGTTTCCTGTTTCGGCTTAAATTGTTGCATGGAAAAATATAACCGACCAATACTTTAACTGACTAACTGTCATATTTCAGTCCGCATAGTAGCTTGTATTTTGTTTTCCAGATATTTAACCAATGGACCTACAACACCTATATTTACTATAATAATTTACACCGTATATAGTTTGCTTTAAATTATAGCATTAGCTAAGTACAAATTGAAACGACCAAGGTTAATAACTGAACTTCATATTTCGATGCCCATGTTAAGCTAGTGTTTTTTGTCTTACTAGCCGCAAAGAGCCGCCCTCCAGGGCGGACTTTTTGCTAGCCGTCCATGCGTATCAGTGCCTAATGTGTGGCCCTTCGGCCCACCGAAACACATTCTCCCGGCTATCTGGAGACTCTCCAAGATACCCCTCTAACTTTCCTGAATCATGGATGTATAAATGTATGTATTACGGCAACGCCCCCCGCATTTCCCCCCCACCCAACATCCCCAACTGCTACACACTCCCAGTAACCCATTCACTCACCCCAGGACCCATCACCCGCACCCATGTCACTCACCCATAGCCCATCACCCATTATGCCCATCACTCACCCACCCATTCACTCACCCATTCCCATACCCACCCCCCCATCTATTCCACCTTCACACCATCACCCCCCCTCGGAAGCAAACCCATTCATCCGTTCACAGCATCACCCTCTCACCCCATTACCCATCACCCCACCCTTCACTCTCTTACCCCTCCCCTCATCAAGGTTTCCTCACGATCTCGCAACCCGCTTTTTTTTCACAATTCTCGCTAATAGCTACTCAAAAAAGAAACAAGTAATAAAGAAATGAACTGACTCGGATCATCGCCATAAGGTGGGCTAAAACCTTCCCTGGTCAAACGTGAATCTGAGAAACTGGTTTCCAAAAATGTGCCATATGATAGATTTCCGCCACGGGGGCGGACCGATGACACACCACACACGCACACATGAGAGAACACCACACACACACACAGCACACATTCCACACACGCACCGACATACACGACCACTTTCGCTTTATTATATAGATCTCTTTACGTATCACTGGTTTATAATTTGTTTGCATAGAGTAAAAACGACTTAAGCTATCAATTAAGCTTCAATTTTCGTGTTCTCGCCTTATAAGCTTGGTTTTTTGTCTTTTATTATTTACCTGTGTTGAGCTATAAATTATTGCTGGCCTATTCCTACATCAAGACTGCAGCTGTATGTACTCACGCGGGTCTCTGTATATACGATATTTATCTAGTTGTATCCTTTTCTTTCCTTGTTTTTATCTACCTGACGTATTAGTTTGCTCTGTTACCTCATAGACGTTACCTTGTGCATTAACGTTCTACTTAACCACATAACCCCGGCCAGGCTATCTAGTATACCTTCATGACGCTTAGTGGGCTATTTAAACAAAACGTTACACTGGCAATTAAACGTTTCCGTACCTTAACCACACGGCCAGGAATCTATATCTATGGCGTCTCATCTGACGCTTTAGTGGGCTAGTTAAAACGTACCATTGGCATTAACGTTTGCCTACCTTAACGCACAAATGCAGGTATATAGTCATTAGCCTTCTCATGACGCTTTAGTGGGGCTATTGAAACTTACCTGGCAATCTAACCTTTCTACCTTAGCCACACGGCTCAGGCATAGATCAATTGGCTGCGTTTTAAAAGATGAGTGTGACCTCCTATCAACGCCCATATCTTTCGCTTTGCTATAGAAATAAAAATCGTATGCTTTGTCGTAGCTCATGCGTGTTATAAAAAAAAATATTAGCGAAATAGTGTACTGACTCATACGAAATTAGTCTACGTCGACAAGATACTTAATAGTCATATCTATAAAAACATTGCTTATATTAACTAAATCGTCTAATGCTCGCCAAATTAACAATGGAAAATTACGTTCTGGGGTCTCAAGGGGTTCATAGCTAGATTGTCAGTTAATCTTGCGGCCAGGTATCCATGCTAGACTAACCGCACGTGTACCTGTTGCGAGGGGTGGAGAAAGCCGCACGACACACCATATAACGTGCCCAACAACCCCCCACATGTTACACACACGTTCAAGGTCTCGCTAAGCCGCCGGGCCTTGGAACGAACAGGTGTGGCTGAGGTTAGGCTAGTCCTCTCTCTGAGGTTAGTTACTCTCAAAGTCTAACTAATATATTGTGAGATAACCTGTCAAGTATTTCACAGGGGGGGGGGGGGACTGCATGCATATAACACAATATGTTTGATTATATAATGAATACCTTTTAGTTAGGTTATCAGAGTTACTCGTGGTATGGGGGCATCAGGTGTGTCCCTATAGAAAACGCGCGGCGGGTTGTCCCTTCATGACGGCGCGAATGGGGAAAATTTCGTTCATTTGAGCATTTTCTCTCTATGCTTGTCGGCCGCAGAAAGGTATGGGCGTTTCTTGCATCAGCCAGCCTAAGTAGTGGGAGCGCGACCGTTGCTCAAGACCCTCACACTCATGCAGCCTGAAATGTCATTGGCCTGGACCGGTGTTAATGTGTAATAGAGTAGAATTTGATGTTTCTGCCTCAAATGAACTGTTTTTTTAGGCTAGTCGAGCAAGACGATGTATGACTAAACTTTGGTTGATATCGGTGCCGTGAGCGTGGGGAAACAAGACACTATAGGCCGCTCTCTCATCTTCTCTCATTCTCATCTCTCCTCTCTCTCTCGCTCTCTCTGTCCCCTCATGCTCTCTCTCGCCTTGTCTCTCTTTCTTCTTCTCTCTCTCTCAACTCTCTTCTCTCTCGTCTCTCATCCCCGTGGTCTCCTCTCTCTCTCTCTCACTTGCTCTCTCTACTCT
This sequence comes from Chionoecetes opilio, assembly GCA_016584305.1. Classification (NCBI taxonomy): domain Eukaryota; kingdom Metazoa; phylum Arthropoda; class Malacostraca; order Decapoda; family Majidae; genus Chionoecetes; species Chionoecetes opilio. The sequence continues at coordinate 11,372 of JACEEZ010024881.1, read as the reverse complement.
CTCATCGTTTAATTATTTGTTTATTGTCAAAGTTATTAAGGCATAGCATTTGTGATTACAAAATGTCGATACGTTAACACCTTTTGCGTGCGTGAAGGGGTTAAGGCTAAATGTTCCAAATATTCCTCTCTACTCCTCCTCTCTCTCTCAATCAAAAAGCATCTCTCTCTCTCTCTCATCCAATTCTCTCTCTCCCATCTCCTCTCTCTCGTCAATACCGTCATCGTCTCTCGCCGTGTTCTCCTTCTCTCTTCTCTCCTCTCTCCTCACACACACACACACTGAGATCCCTCTGTAAAACTAATCCACGGCCATGCCTGTCACTAGGTCACTGTCTACCTTTGGGGCGTAATTAATATTGATTAAATCTCTCTCTCCTTCTCTCCTCGTTCTATCAGTGTTTTCTCTCTCTCATTCTCCTCTCTCTCTTCATCTCTCTCTCTCTCACACCCACTCGCTACTTCCTCCCCATGTTTTTTCTGTACCTAGCGGTAAGTGAGGGAACGCCGGTGCAGTTTTTTCAGGAATGGGGCAGGCTAGGTCAGACGTGAGGCTCTGCTATTGGTGTGAGGTATGGGCGCGGCTGTGTGGCCGGTGGGCGAGGCTGTGGGCCGGTGGGAGGGGTACGGTGCCGGACGGGAAATGAACAGCCGTGATGAGTGAAACTGGTAGAGTGGAGGGGACGGGAGAGGGAAAAAATACAAGTAGCCCAATAATTCACTAACCTGGGATACAGCTGCCTAACCTTGCTTGCCGCCATTGCCTCTGCGCTGCTCGGACGTTTTTGTTGTGTGATTCTGGCTAACTGTTAAAGTGTAAATAGTATTGGTTGGTGATAGAATTAACCTAACGTTTTTTTCTTTCTATTTTTCGTCACACATCATCAGTATCTTCTTTGTCGTGTTTCTTTCGTATCATTAATATTTCTCTGCTTTCTTTTTGACTGCTTTTGCATGGGAGGATCTTTTTCTGCCACGTGTTTGGGTTTGCTCGTGTGGGTGCGTGGTTGTAACTAATATGTACTAAACTATGACCTTTGCTGACAAACGGAAGTCTGTGGTCAATAAACGTATCTATCTATCTGTGTTGTTGTATGAGTGGGTGTGGGTGGGGTGTGGTGTGTGTGTCTGTATTAAGCGTGGAAGCTCCACCACCAGGCATCCTTTCATCTCGTTTAATGCACCCGGAAAGGCCTCACAATCAGTACCGCTACCACTCCTCGTGTCATTTTACTCTCCTCTATCTCTTCTTTCAATGCATATGGACACGTGTGAGATTTTAAAGAGCCGCGGAAGTTAACACAAATTAGGGGCGTCACCTCAGTAAACCATGCCATGTTGCCAGTCAAGGTCATGTTAACTTGAAGGTTTTTAAAAAGGTCCGTATGATACCACTATACTGGTGACTTATAGCTCGGTATTCGTAGTCACGCATACCATCGATTGTTACCGTTGGTCCATGGTTCCTTTTGGTCTTGTTCCTATATTTAATCAGGGTAGTGTCATGGCCAGCCTCTGTTTTTGTGATTGCAATAGCTGTAGTACTGTAGGATTTGCTTCTAGTATTTTCAATGGCACTACAAGAATTCAAGTCTCAATACATTTGACTGAAGTAAACAGTTGGAACCAAAATCATAGCATGTGGACCCACGAGCAATCATGGTATGTGACGTGACACGAATACAACATGAGCATTAATCCCTTTCACACCCAGAATCTTTCTTGCCAATATAAAGAGATTGTCCGATTGGTTAGGCCATCCAAAGTGTTACGAAAAGTAACGGGGAAAAAAAAGAAATATCACGCAAATTAGTTTCGGACTAGGAATACTAAGCAGTGTGTCATAGTCTATTGTGCGAACATCTTTCTTTAAGCTCCGGTTCAAATTGTCTACTGGTAGCCAATTACATATGGAATTACAGTTGTGTGGTCCTCACGGGGGTTAAAGTTTGTGAACCGCTGTTGTCAGATTGAAGGGGGGAGGAAAGACTACGCTATTGTCCTGTGTCCGTTGCTTTTATTTTGTTATCATGAAGAAGAACACGGAATACCGACAGTAACCTCAAATTGGTGTGTGGTGTTTACGTTGTATGCTTGTATGCTAAAAGTGAAAAGGTGTACTTAACTCTCTCCATTGCATCTGAAACTTGGTTGAATGAAAAACAATTCCTCTTCAGAGACGTATCATTCATGATGGATGAAATTGAAACACACTCCTGCCTTAACTATCTCGCCGTTGTAAGTTGACCCTAGCCGCAAAGACCGCCCTCCGGCGGATACTTTTTTTGGCTAGCTTCCCTGCGGAGGGCTATTGGTGGCCTTCGGCTCACCACCTGTTTTGGTGGGCCTTCCGCCCCACCCAAACCACAGACTCTCCAGATAGCCCCTTCTAATCTTCTCCTGAAATCTGGATGTTAGAAAATGTCATGTATTCCCCCCCCCCACCCCATTGTCACTCACACCATTCACCCATTACACCATCCCACACCCATTCACTCACCCATTATCCCATCACCCCCACACCCATTCCACTCACCCATTACCTCAATGGGCACCACACACTCCATTCCTCCCGCCATTACCATCCACCCCCCACCTAAATTCCCTCCGCATCCATCACACCATCACCCCCAACCCATCACCCCCAACCCATTCACTCACCCATCACCCCACACCCATTACCCATCACGCCCACCCAATTCACCACCCATTACCCTCATCAACCCCTACATCAAGGTTTTCCTCCTCAATTCTCGCAACCCACTTTTTTTTTTTCTTCACATTCTCGCCTATAGGGCTAACTAAAAAAAAAGAAGAAAAAAGTGATCGGATCATCTCATCTCAATAAGTGGGGCGTTAAAATGTGCGCCTCTGCTCAACCACGGTATCTCAAATAACGTTGTGATCATATGTGCGGGATTTAGGTGCTCATGGGTGGGTGCGAGCAACTACACGGACACACACAACACACTACACCGTGCACACCCACAACACCACAACTCACAGTACACACACACATCACAGCACAGCACACACACACTACCACACACAACAAGAATCACACTTTCGCTTATAATTATGTGTGGACGCGATGATGCTAAGCTGTTTCAGAACTAAAATAAGAAAATCTGGAAGTAGCTATTCGTATATAGTCTTGATATGTAAAGTGAGAGTACTGCTTTGCTTTTAATTGTTCTTATATATTATTTTTTGTATTTTTTTTTTTCTTACATCTCAACAGTACCTGCGCCCAGCCAACTAGATAAAAGTTAACCCAAAAAAAGCCCACATATCTACTTGGGGACAAATGGTCCCTAATAGACAAGCAAATGAGTCACATAATCTGCTAGAAAAGCGAGGCGGGAGAGGGCTAGTGAAATTTTATGCATAATAAATGAGTATATAAGTGCTATCCTATATTAAAAGTGTGGTTAGTTGATATATCGAGGGAGCTGATATTGGCTAATAGCTGCGCGGTTCTCGCTCTACCCAAAGAAGCTGCCGTGGATAAATTGCGAGGACACTCTCCTCGTAGGGTAGTTGCGGTCCCTTCGGCGAGCATCTCATCATCGAATTATGAGGAAACTGTGGTACCTGACATTTGAAGAGTTACCATGCGCTTGGGGCTCGGATGTCACTGTCAAAATCCACTTTTTTTCCATTCACTAATCTTGAATTTCTCCTTCCCCAACTGCATCTTGGCACGCGGAAAGGGGGTCCCATGTGATGATCCGGGTTGGTGTACACGTTTCGCACCAGTACATTGCCCACCGATGGAAACCCGATACCAAGAACGATTCCGAATTCCCCAAATGATAAGGGTACATTGCGGTGGGAACGCTGACCGAACGTGGAAAGAACAATAATTTCAGTATATTTTTTGCCAGACCTGTACATTAGGTCTAATACAGTCCCGCAGGACCACCCGTAACCAATAATTTTAATTACAGTAATATATCCTTTAACGAACTGTAGGGGGGGGATTGTTTCGGAATTAATCATAGAGTATATTATATTATACGTATATAATTATTTAAAAAAAATAAAGCTATTAAAATTTAAAGATAGCCGATATTTCAAAAACTATACGTGCTAGATAAAAAAGCCATGGCCATTTTTGATAATCAGGCAAGCAGAAAATTCTTTCACAAACCCACACACACATGACACTCAGAACCATTTTTTGTTGTCGGACGGAACAAGGTGGACATCTGATTTGTGCTGCAGAGTTTTTGAGAGGCAGCATGTTCGGCTTCCGTGTCAGTCGCTATTGCATTATGCCATAGATTTAGTCTAGTCTCTTAGTCTTTAATTGACAAACCGTTGGGGGATGTGCGGCGTCAAACAAATGGAATAAGAAAGGATTAAGGCGGGTTCACACTACACGTTTTTGGGCAATGTCTCGTGTCTACGTGGGCTGAGCGCTCAGTTAGGTCAGAGTGACGTCACCTGATCGTCCACGCCCACGTAGAACGCGGGACAAAGATTGGGATATTCGAATAATGTTTGATGTTGATGTTTGAAGAATTTCGTCATTTATTGAACGCAGCTTAGAGGGTCTCCACTGTAACCAGACAGCTCTTTCCTCAGACTACCCCTATAAGGAGCTCATGTCTGCTAATGCTTCTAGTGTTGGGGGAGCCGCACCCCGTGAGGCGGGTTACAAACCCCGGCTAACACCGTTACCCCATTCACTGCTGGGTGTACAGGGGCTCGGGTTATAAAGAAACAGCCCAACTGTTTCCGCTCCGCCTGGGATCGAACCCGGGACTTCTCGGTTGTGAACCGAGCGTGCTAACCCTTACACCACTAGTACCCGTGAGGCCGTAATGTGAGCTGGGACGCACCGTCTCTCAAGGTCAGTGACGTCAACACTGCTCCACCAGGTGGTCGCGCGGAGCCTGGTTCAAACTTCAACGAGGCATGAAGTGACGCCACTGTGACGTACTGTGAGTCACTGATGAACAGAAGACGCACGTAACTACTGACAGCAAAAACTTGAGTGTGAACCGTGGCCTTAGTCATCAGTTGCCCAGTTTAGGTAAAATATGAAAAGACGACGAGAAACGCAGGAAGAGCATAAAAGTATGCAGCATCAATGTCATCTCTCAGTATGATATTGTGCATGTAGTAAATATGCTATTGTAACGCAATTTTTTGGTCGCCTGTGTTGCTATGCTATTACACGTAGGGCGAAATTAATCCGATTAGCAGCTACCTTGCTAATTCAAACAGTAATAGCATGCATCATTGACAATTTGCAAGTGTGTGTACTTGCAAAACAAAACCATTACAACTTAACTAACCCACTGCAGGGCCTTCCTACCCGTTTTACTACCTACCGAGGGATGCTTTCTGGATAGCGGTGGTGTACTGGTACAGTGGGCAGGTAGTATCTAGGACCTAGGTTGGTGTAGAGCGTATGGTAGCTGGAGATACACCTCCGTTGCTGGGTCCGGTCCCAGGTATTTGTGAATTTGTGTATAATAGTTGCAGATATAAAAGATTAACACATTCACTCTTGTCCACCAAATGACCGATTGGATGCAAATAAAAAACTTGGCAGCAGCTACGAATGTAGCAACAACAAAAACAACAACTATACCAACACCATCACACATGCGCCACATCAACACCATCAACCCCACCCCTATAATCACCACCACCTACCAACATTATAAAAATAACGCCATTGATAATAAAAAGCAGAAAGGTGGATAAAAGAGAACAACTACACTATGTTATTCTACTGTACTACTACTGCTACATACAACTGACTTAGGCTACTGCTCACTCTACGTACTGCCTCCTACAATAGTACAGTAGCTATATTGGTGGTAGTGAATGGTGCCATAAGTATAACAATGATAAAACCAATTATGTTCATAATTATAATGATGATGTTAATGATAGCAATAATGGTAATGATGATTGTTTTATTGTTGTATTATCATAGCTATTCGTGTCAGCGTATTGGATTTCAAAAGATAACATATATAGGCCTCTTCCATTTGCGACTTCAAGAACCATTTCACGGAACCCAAGAGTTCAAAAAGGGGGGGGGGGGGGGGGGGGGGGCCCCCCCCCCCCCGTTCCATTTGCGCACGAAACCTGGGTCGATGCAAGCGCATAGTGACTCACCAAAACCCGTGAACTTTCTCTTACTCACATTGGGGGAGAGGTGGGTACTTGGGGTAGAAGTTTTCAGTTCATAAACACAACAATGGTCGCTTGGCCCATTTCTCTTATCGTGAAGTGGTTTTCGCGCATGCACACGAGTCGGAGAGGATTTCAGACGGCATACAAGATGGCATACATGGCTGGTGGAGCCTGCGTTTCCCAGAGATCTAAACTTGATAATGATCCCTTCACATGAGCAGCTAGCTGGAGTTATTCTCTCGCTATCTCTCTCTCTCTCTCGTTATCTCTCTCTCGTTATCTCCTCTCGTTATCTCTCTCTCCTCGTTATCTCTTCGCTTTATCTCTCGTTATCTCTCTCGCTATCTCTCTCTCTCTCTCTGGTTATCTCTCTCTCTTATCATCTCTCTCGTCTATCTCTCTTCGTTATCTCCTCTCTCGTTATATCCTCTCTCTCTGTTATCTCTCTCTCGTTATCTCTCTCGTCTCTCCGTTATCTCTCTCTCTCTCGTTATCTCTCTCTCGTTATCTCTCTCTCTCTCTCGTTATCTCTACTCTCGTTATCTCTCTCTCTCTCTCGTTACCTCTCGTTATCTCTCTCTCTCGTTATCTCTCTTGTTATCTCTCTCTCTTTATCTCTCGTTTATCTCTCTCTCTCGTTACATCTCTCTCTCTCGTTTTATCTCTCTCTCTCTCGGTATCTCTTCTCTCTCTCTCTCTCTCTCTCTCCTCTCCTCTCTCTCTCTCTGCTTCGTTCATCTCTCTCTTCTCTATCTCTCTGTCTCTCTCTCTCTCTCTCTGCCGTTAATTGCCTCGCCAGCTGAGTATGTTTGGAAACAAAAAGCGGGGTTTTTTGCGTTCCATTTGTGACCCGAACCCACCCTGAACCCAGAAACCCAACCCTGAACTGAAGAACTGGTTCTGCACTTGGGCACAAATGGAAGAGCCTTATATAGTATTAAATATATATATATATATATATATAATACTATATAGTATATAGTATCATATATATATAATATAGAGAGAGAGAGAAGAGAGAGAGAGAGAGAGAGAGAGAGGAGAGAGAGATTAAGAGAGAGAGAGAGAGAGAGAGTATAAGCGTTGTGCATAATTATAAATATTTTAGTACGAAAACAATATATAAATACACATAGATTCGCCACACAAACTGTTTCATTCCTTTGATATAAAGCTTTCAATTTTTTCAGTGAGTTCTGCCATTTTTACAGAAAAACTACCCGAGAGATTAAATTCCAACACTATCTTCATAATCTAATTTGATTTAAATATCACATTAATACGTATTCTCCTTATTTGCTATATAAAGAATATTAATTGATCTCATCTATTTAAAAACCTTATCTTTCAAACCATTGATTGTATTTCAGTGGAGAGCTTGAGAGTTATAATTCATCTAAATGCGTTTTTTCTGCGGGGGATTTTTGGTTGCATAACGGAAAAATTTCGGTTGCAAACGGTCACAACAACAACACACAAATGTTTGCGGGTCGGGCCAATCATCTTCCCTGGATGGTTGAACAGGATCGAAATTTGAGCAACCGAAATTTTTCGGTTGCTTTCGTTGCAATCAGGATCCCCTCAGACAAACGCCTTAGTCTAAGCTCTCCTTCCTCTTGCCTTGCCATCTGGTTTGTTTGTAAACCAAAAACGGTTTTTTGCGTTCCATTTTGTGAACACATGCCGAACCGCACAACCTGAAACCAGAACCCAACCCTGAACTGAAAGAACTGGTTCATGCAACTTGGGTCACAAATGAAGAGGCTCTTAGGCCTCTTCCACTTTGTTCACGGTTATTCTGAGTCACTATACGCGGGGTTCGGCCTCGGACCTAAGGTTTTTCGTGCGCAAATGAACGCTTGAATTCTTGGTTCCGTGAACTGTTCATGAAATTGCTCAAATGGAAAGAGGGAGCCCCCCCCCCCCCCCCCCCCTCCCTTTAGTCAGCTATTGCTAATCTGTTACACAATTGAATCGAAAAATTGGATGTCGAAGCAGGAAGAAAGATAAGAGATACTCTTGTGCGGTTTATACGGAGGAAGAGAGAGAGAGAGAGAGAGAAGAGAGAGAGAGAGAGAGAGAGAGAGAGACAGAGAGAGAGATAGAGAGAGAGAGAGAAGACAGAGAGAGAGAGAGAGAAGAGATGTAGTGCCGAAAATACTCGTGTGTGGTGGCGCGGTGGTGGATAGTGCAAGTCCCGAGTTGCCGGGAATCTTCACATCCCCACCTCTCGTCGCCATCACAGCCTCCTTCAGTTGCTCTCCCGCCCCCTTCACTCCTATGTAGCATGCCCCGAGATTTTTCTTCTTTTCCTGTTCCTCTTTATCCTCCTCTTAATCCTCCCCATTCATTCAGCTTTGCCTAGACTGTGCTTTGAGCTTCTTACTCCACATGAAAAAAAGTGACAAAAATTGAATAAGGAATAATCTTTATGGGGGCACTGGAAACAGTGATTGCAAGGGAATATTCATAGTGATTTGGAGTAAGAGGTTAGAGAAAAGAAATAGAAGTAAAGGGGCGTGAGAAAATCTGATTTTTGGTGAACGAAAGGACTGACTCTACACAGGGTTGGATAAATACGGAAGAGAAGGATTTTCTGTCCTGCTGCTCCTTCAGAGGATGTGACCAGCTTCTGCCCCGCCATGTCTTCCTTTTGGTGAGTAAAAACAGAACGTGAGGGACAGAGGGGAGATAAAAGAAACTAGGTATAAAAGGGGAAAAATGGGAGAAGGAAAGGGGGGAAAAATAATACATAATGGAGATTTCTTGGGAGCGATTAAACGTTTCTATTTCCGTCACCTATCCAGTGTCTTTGTTATATGCCTCAAATATCCTTTTGTCATGCTGCCTTTGGTTGTATAATGTCACGGTGTTATCTTCACCGTATACATTCATCAAGTGGTGTTTTCGGCATCTATTGGACCAATTGATGCCGACAACACCACTTGATGAATGATGGTGAAGATAAACACCGGGACATTATACACTATTATTACCGTATCCTCTTACATTCTTAGCAGCGCCACACTCCTTGTCTCAATGACACTAGTGTTTCTGCTAGACCCATGATGTAGTTAGTTCTTCGGCGGTCACAGAAACGTCTATATAAAGTATAATGTAGTATCAGCATTGATTAACTTTTTTACATATCGGTGCCAAAAGGTGTTTAATTTTTTTACAATAACTTTCGGGTGGTGTTAGTTTTTGCTTAAATAGTGCCCTCAACGTCCAATGGTGCTAATAGGGGGTCTATAACATCTTTATCTAACTTCCTAAGGGTCCTAATGATGCCGAAATAATACCACTGATGTCCTTCATCGTATGAATGTTATCATCCTACCCATATCGTACGTGGCCCTCTATATTCCAGCGAAACCCTTTTTTAAAATTTTAAATGGTGTGTTATAAAGTCGGAAAAGGGAAAGCAGGAAGAGATAACTAGAGGGGAAGGAGTGGAAGGGAAGGAAAGGGAAGAATAAAGGTTACGGAGAGAAATAACAGTGAAAAGAATGAATACTGTAAATTTTGAGTGACGTGTGGGATGATGGAATTGGGGGATAGCTAGGAGGAAGAGGCTAAGGACGAAGAAAAAAGGAGGAATTTTGATTAGCAGTAATCAACAATTAGATTAATCAAATATGAGAAGGAAAACTGTAAGAGAAAAAAGAACAAGAAGAGAAGGCAACTAAAAGAGTGACTGTCTGTCTCTTGGTTGAGGGCCAGTTGAGCTATCCAAGTACAGCTCCACGTTCCTCTAAACTCCCTCCTCATTTTCCCCTCTTACAGAAAGGTCCAGCCCCCCACCCCTCTTTCTCTCTCTTCCTCTCTCTCTCCTCTCTCTCCTCTTTTCTTCCCTCTCTCTCCCCTCCCTCTGTGTGAGCCCTTTCTGTGAAATGTAAAATACCCCATGGTTATCTTGTTACAACCACCACATGCAACATATGGCTTTCCTTCTCTTTCTATTCTCCTCCTGGGGTGTCACGAGGGGTCAGAAGGGTGTAAGAGGAAGATGTGTGGTGTGGTGGTCTGACTGGCAACCTGGCATGGACACAGCGACCTCAGCGAGGTCCTGCTAATTTTAGCCTCCTCACGGATGCTCACCACCACCACCATCACTCTCACTGCGCCTCGCGTCCACACCAGCAGCAGCGAGGACAAAGAGATAGAGGAAGATGAGGTAGAGAGGGAAAAAGGGACAAGATATGATGACTCACTACTACTTTTTTACACGATTTTTATGGTTAATTAGGTAATGTTCCTTGCAAACCTCGGAGAAAATGCTACATTTTCATTACAACGGCACAGAAGCACATACGGGTACTATAGCCTATACGTCGTGTCATAATGGTCTACACTCTAAAGCAGATCAAAGCTCACACTTTCACACTTTTCACGATACCAGTTACGCATAACATACAATGGTGTATCCCGTGCATGATGGTACAACCTAAGCCCCGTCCACACTGTGCCTCTGCAGAGCTGCACGAGGCTGGTGGATGTGTTGAATGCCCACCTGAGCGTCCAGACCAAGGTAAATATATGCTACGCAAGGTAGTTTCCCCGTTGGGGGGGGGGGGGGGGGTGGGGGGGGCTGTAGCAAAATCGGTCCGTTGTGCGCCTCCCCTGCGTGACGTCACGGGGAATCGCGCCACCAGGGCAGACATTCAGAAAGAGTTAAAGGGCACAGTGTTTAGCTTAACTAACTTCCTCTATTTGTACAACCCCGGGAAATCGCGGGGATTCTGGTACGAGATATGGCAGTGGCGCTACGGTGTCACTATGGGTGATCTTTTCCGCTTGATAACTCTCTATTCGTAAATGGTCTTCCTTCCATTTGGGGGAAGCAGTCACCCCGGGAGGGGGGTCACAAACCCCGGCTAAAAACCCGATACCCCTCACGGCTGGATGGACAAGGGCTTGGGGTTTTATTAAGGAAAAGGGAGCCATTATACCTTCAGTCTGATGCGTGGCGGTTAGTGGCAGCTACCCGCCGGGCTGGTGAAGCGAGGTGGTCTCGGTCAGGGCCTCGGTGAGGGGCCGCCCTTCACCACTCGGCCCATCACCCAATAATACACCCCACCAAGAGTGTAGGAGATATTTTTAAGGCCTTAATTTCATTTGTATACTTGCCCTGTTCGTTCTTGGGTCAGAAACATCATATATACTCAATTTATGAGTATTTTAGTATATTGCGTCTCTAAACGCCCTAGAGAC
>JACEEZ010024879.1:0-14873 GCA_016584305.1 Chionoecetes opilio | reverse complement strand
GGGGTTTTAAAGGTTTTTTATTATTGGGTTTATATGTGGTTTTATTAGGTATATTTTTTTTGGTTTAAAAAAAAAAATTTTTTTTTTTTTTTTTATTAGGGGGATATTTTTTGGGAAATTTATTAGGTATATTTTTTGGGATTTTGGGTTTTTTTTTTTTTTTTTTTTTTTTTTTTTTTGGGGGGGGGGGGGGGGGGGGGAATTTTTTTTGGGTATTATTAGGATTTGGTATTATTAGGTATATGTGGTATTATAGGTATATGGGGTTTTATTAGGTATAGTGGAAATTTTAGGTATATTTTTTTGGAAAGGGGGTTTTGGGTATATGTGGATTTTTTAGGATATGTGGTATATTAGGTATAGGGGTATTATTAGGTATATGGTATTTTTAGGTTTAATGTGGGTTATTAGGAAATTTAAAGGGTTTGGGATTATTAGGTATAGTGGTATTATTAGGTTATGGGGTTTATTAGGTATTGTGGTTTTTATTAGGTTATGTTGGTATTATTAGGATATGTGGTATTTTTGGGTATATTCGGAAAAAAAAAGTGGAAAACCGGATTATAAAATTAACGCGGGAAAGTTTTTTGACAGGGAAAAAAAGCTGACCCCGGGGGAGAAATGCTCCCGACTCTTGAGCTGCCTTGGTGGTGACAAGACGTTTTTGCTGGGCCCTAAAACGCAATCCTACCATACTGCTTTCGCTGGCCCCGAACACACTAGTGGTTGTGGCCGGTTCTGCTGTGTGGGGCCTGTGTGCCTGTCCCCTAGACTCCCTGCTCCGTTTCAATGCCGCTTGCGAGGAGTCCACAGGACACCATCTCGGGGCCCCAAAGAGGTCCCGTCCCCTCCCCTTCATCTGGTGAGACCCTACAGCTAAAAAAGCATGCAAAACCACACGCCCTTTGCCGCAATCACTGATCACCTCCCCCCCGCGTTGACACCCATGCTTCTGCTCCCACTGCTTCTGCCCCGTTTCCCGCCTCCCCTTCTACTCAGCCCCCAAACCCCTCATCGTTATAGGTCAGCGGGGGGTCGGTCCTTCATTAAACCCTGGGAAGGTGCCCGGGGCAGTGTTTAACTCCTTTTTTTCAAAAAAAAATTTCGTGTCTAGCACTCAAACCATCAGGGGGGGGGCAGAGGTATCAATTCGAGGGGGCCAACCTGACAACCCTTTCCCCACCCCCCAGAGTCGTCACAAGCTGGGGGAGTGGCCCGTGAAGTGCTGGGGGATGGGGCCCAGACCCGACCTACAGGTTCGGGAGAATTTTCCCTATCTCCCCGAAGACAAATGAGACTTTTAAGGATTTACAGTACTTGACGACTCCCCTCCCAAAAAATTGTAGCCCATACGGCCCCCGGGAGGGGACGGTCAGACGGAGGCAAACATGGCCCATCAGAATTAAATTCGGGGCCCCCTCCCCGGACCGGGTCTTTCCCTTAAACATCCCGTTCCCGGGTCCGGCCCCACACCCCCCCTGCTCCGGGTACCGCGTTTCCTTTTTTGGCCACGGTAAGCCCCCTGAAACATGAAGGTTTCCGCGCAGTAATTGCAGCGTTTTCATTTTGCAGAGAAGTGTCCCCGGGGGTGCCCTGCCTTTTTTTGGGTGGTGACCACCGCCCCCCCTTTATAAGCAGTGCCCGGTTACCCAGGCGGAGCAATGAAAACAGCTCCAGACGAGGTACCTACTCCATGTCAGACGTGAAGGGGCAGTGAGGGCTCCTCCCTGGGGACCTTCCGCCCCGGGGGGCCCCCCAAGCACAAGAGCTGCCTCCCCATCGGCCCCTTCCCGCCTCCCTGCTCCAGGGCCTCCCCCTGCCAGTCACCCTGCTCCTGCCAAGCAATGAGCCCCACAGTCAACATAGAGATGGTGCTGGTTGCGTCACCCCCCCCCGCCCACCCATGCAGTGGATCCCCCTTCCCCAAAACCCCAAAGACGCCCGACCGCCCCCCCCGGCCCTTTACCAACCCGCCCTAAAAAAGGGGCACAGACCCCGCCTTCCTCCCGGAGGGGCCTTATAGGGAGGCTGTGGAGGTTTTTTTTCCCCTCCTACCCCCTTATTACCGGGTCCCCCACTCCCCCATGTTTTTTCCCCTGCCTCCACAGCCTCACCCCCATGCCCAGCCCCAGCACCCCCAGCAGCCCTCCCCTCATGGGTAGTGCTAGCCTTTGCGCCCCCTCCTCCTTTCAAGCCCACATGTTCGGGTTTGATGGCCAGCCTTTTTAAAAGGGAATTGCACCCATAGCATTTGTTTTCTTTAATCTCCTTCTTTCGGGTTTCTGTTTTAGGACTGCCTCATTCCATGCCTGCCAGGCCCCCCTTTTATTTTTTATGCATCACCGTGAGTCCTTTACCCCCCTCCACTCATTTTCGGGAACCCCGGGGTCTCGTCCCGGGAAATTTCCCAGTCTTTAAAAACCACGCCCCATCATACACTCCTCTAGTTTTTGGGGTTTGGGGAAGGGCTACAGACGTTTCTCCCCCCCCTTCCCAACTTGTTTCCCTACAGGATGGACGGGGGGCCCGGGCCCGGGGCAGGAGGCGGCCGCTTCTGCGGTCCCCGTCCCCTCTTCGCCCCCCACTATCACTCCTTGCCCGGAGGTGGCCTGGAGCCCCTGGGGGGACTGTACCTTGACGGGGCCCCTTCAGATTTTTTGTTTTACAATCCATGTTTAGACATAACCCTTCAGGAATTCCAGAAATTGTTCTTAGTTTTCCCTCCCCAGTTTTAAAAGGGGTGTTTTTAATCCCCACATGACCTCTGGGAACCGGCCCTCCCAGGAGCCAAAAAGAAACCGCTCGGGCAGGTCCCCTCGAGCTTTCTGGCGGACAGTGTTTCTTTATTCTCCTACTCCACCTGGCCCCCACCGGGACCTACCAGCTTGGGGAAACCCCTCCCCCTTTGGGACCCTGCCGGGGGGGAACCCCCCCTCCCCCCACTGTCAAAAGGCCCCTTACAATGGGGAGACCACCCGTTGTAATTTCCTTCCCTAGTCCCCCCCCTCCCCTTCACCAACCTCGTTGGCCCTTCCCCAAAGGGGGGGTCTTTCAACAGAACTAAACACTCCCCCCCCCCATCCCCCCCCTTCACGGAATAATTCAATACCCACGGCACCCTGGTGGACGGGGGGTCCCAATTTATTAATCACTTCCCCAACCCCTCCCGCTTTTGGGCCCCTGGGGGGTCCCGGAAATGGCGGAAACCCCTTCAGGCCAAAACGCCCACCCTTTACTCGGGGGTAAGAACCCTTTCCCCCTTGCTCCGTAGTGGCTTCCGTTTATTGGAGGCCGATGAAAAGTGTTATTCTTATGAGAAATTTCTGCGGGCCCTTTTGTGCTTCCCGTCCTCCCCCTCAGTTCCCGGGGTTTGGGCCCTTCTTCAGGAAGAGGGTTTCCCCCCTCACCCCTTCACTTCCCTTTTTAACTGAACGTGCCCTCCCTCCCCGATGCCGACAAAGTCGATCCCTCGCCTCCCCCATTCACACACACTGGCTCTCCAGACCCCCTACCCCCACCTGTGTTTCCCCCTTTACACACCGGCCATACAATTACCCCTGTATAACCCCCCCGGAACTTCCGGCTTTACACGCATGTCCCCTGGGAAGGCGGGGGGTCTGGACAAAACCCCCCAAGAGTTTTTTCGCCGCCCCCCAGGTGCTCTGGCCCCCCCCTCCTGGAGTCCTCAAAAGCCAGGGCGGGCGGGGACTTCCCCTTTTGGGGCGTCAGCCATCCAAATTCCTTTCTTAAAGCCTGCAAAGGGTCCGTTGAGGCTTCCTCCCATAGGCCCCTTAGCCTTTCTCTAATCAGTAAAAAGTAGAACAAATAGTACGGGGTAGGTGACATGGGGTTGGAACACAAAAACACCTTTTTCCCCAAAATATGTTGGGGTTTGTCCCACCGGGGCACCCCGGATGCCCTGCCCAGCTGGAGCACTACATACAGGAAAGGGTTTACCCACAAACAATCACAAAAGCCTTTTTTGACCCCCAAGCAGTTTTTAACCCCCTCCCATAAGCCATCATTGGAAAAAATTGCCCCCCGGGGTGCATGGCTCCCCTCTCCCAAGGGTTAAACCTTCCCGTCTTCCCGGGCCTTCTCTCTGGTGATCGGGAACACCCCTTCCAGGTTTCCCCGGTGACCCCCGGCGTCCCCCAGGGTTTTCCCCCCATCCTTTCTTCAAAATCTTGCTTTCAGCTTTCCCGCTCCCCATGCACACAGCACCATCAGTGAAATCTCTCATTGATCTGCTCCCCCTATCCAGGAGGCTCAAGACCATCTTAACGTGGGCTTGAGCCCCCACTCGGGGCCCCCCGTTTTGGGGCCGACGGTGAGTGCCCCGAAGTCAGCCTTTTGTGCTTCCCCGAAGGGTATTCCCAACATCCCAAGGTCCCATTAAGGGTCCCCAATTTCCCTTTAAAACCCAGCACAAATCCCGGTTTTATGTTGGATGGCCCCCGCCAAAATGGGGCCCCCACATACAGTACTGGTGACCTCGTGCCTCAAGAGGCTAAAATTATGAAGTCCCCTTGCAGGGGCAAGTGGGGGGCGGACAGGAATACCCTCCTTCATTTCTATAGCACTTACATCCCTGCCCCCCCTAGACAGGGGGTGAGGTTTATGGTGCGGCCCACCTTCCCTCCCCACAAGTTAGATGAATCCGAATAAACCCTTCGTATAGCTTTGGGGGCCTTCAGGCCTCCCCAGTCAAGCCCTTCAGGCGAACCTCCCCCCCTCCCGTCACACCGACGCTCCACCCTTCCCCCTTGTCCGCACCCACACCCAAACTTTCCTCCTCCCCCCGCTGCCATGCCTCCACTCCCTCCTCCTCCCACAGGGGAGGGAACCTCTTTATGGCCCCTGCCGATAAGCCCACACACCTTTGTAGAGGAGCCCTCTCCTTCTTTGCTTCTATCCGGGTGACTCCCCCCCCCCTTTCACACTCGGAGAAGACCCTCCCCTGGGCCCTTTGGGTTTTCCCCTTTTCTCAATTTCTCTGTCCCTCACACACCTACACCATGGTCCAAGGCTGCCTTTGGTGCAGGGCAGGTACCTTTTTTTCTCCTCCTAACAAACCCCCACAATAACCCCTCCACATTTTCACCCACGGTCCCGTCTGCAGCCCCTCCGTCTGAGTCGGCCAGTTATCCCGGCCAGGTCACTTGCTACCCCGGAGGTTGCCCCCCACTGCCTCCCTTACGGGAGAACTTTTGCCATCAGGGAGGGCACAAGTTGCCACCCCGTCCCCCCCAATGGCCGTAACCCTCTTTACTGATCCCCAAAAACCCCCCAACTTTTCCCTCCTCACCGCCCCACACCCCCATGCCCTTTGTTTTCACATCCACCACCCCTTGCTTTTATTTTCCTCCCCTGGCCACTCATTCACCTTTAGTGGGGGCCCCCCCCACATTGGTGTCAGGGCAACATGTGGCCCAAGGGCGGCCCCCGGGAGGCACACTCCCCCCCCCTCCCAAGACATGACCCCCAACGACTATACTGACTAACCTTCAGACTACAGCAACCGACACTGGGGCAAGACTGATGCGCCTTTAAATCCTTACTTGGCGAATCGAAGACACCGACACCCCTGGGGGACCCCCCTCCCCAGCCGTGCCCGGACACCGCAGTCACCCGATCGGATTTGGGCCCCACCGCCTCAACGCCCCCCTACACAAACTGGGCAGACAGATAACCCTCACTGCCCCGGTTTCCCCAATACCGGACACACCGAAAAAATCCTCCTGAATGTCCCCGCCACCCCCCACCGCACGGCATCCTCCAATCACTAACCATCCTCCTCCGCAGACCAACTTAGCCGACCTCTTGGGTGGCTCTCCAGACCCTGGCTTGGGCCCTTTAAAAACCCCAAAAACACACCAGGACCTTTTTACAAAGTCTGGCCAAATGCAAAGGATCTAACCGCGATTCATTTGATCCGCACCTTTTGGGGCACTAGAGGCTGTGGCACCACGCCTACCGGCCCCTTTAAACTCCAACAACAAAATCCCCTTTCCCCCCTCTATAGGGTTTTCCTATAGGTTAGTTGTCTTTTTAGTAATTTCATCTATTAGTTAGTAATAGTATGTTTAGATAGTAAGTGTTAGTGGTATGGGTGAAGCCTTGGGTACGGGTCAGCCCGGATAACCCCTAGCCACGCCCCTTCCCCCTCACCCCCTGGGCCTTCCACCACTGGACTCTCCCCCCAGCCTGGCTAACACCTGTCTAGCCCACAACCTGTCGGTCTACAACAACTACAAAGTCTGATAAGAACACCAGCGGTAAGAGTAAGTGGTGTTTTTACCGCGTTGTAGTGTAGTGGGCACCAAAAACACGTGGGTAAAGTGCATTTTTAAAACCCAAACACGACGGGGTAGCGAGGGAGGTTTTGTAATCAAGCTAGGGTAGATTAGTTAAAAATACCGGAGTAACGTCGCCACTCGGGTTTTTTTTGGTAATTTTCATTTATAGCCTACTACCTAGCAGGGGGGTTTTATCCCCAATTTAAATTAGGAAAGTATGATTGGTCAATAGGGTGTATTGGTTTAAACGCATATTACCCACAAGTCTTGGGGTTTTTACGACTTGGGCTTTTTGTCCGAAAAATTTTTTGGTGAACGAATCTATTATTAGAAAAACGGTGTACGAATAAATGACTCTTCTTACCGCATCATGGTGATTTTTTTCATTCTAAGATTTTTGAACCATTGCCCCGGCGCAAAGGAATGAAAAGGGGCGTTACATTTATACTCCCAAAAAAAATTTTCCGTTATTTCAACCAGAATTAAAATAATGGGTTTAAATCAGGTCGGTTTAATTTAGACGGTTTACGGGGATTTTTCATACACAAGCTTTTTCGTACCCGGGTTTGTTAGTTTTTTCGTAAGGGGTTTTTAAGTTGTTTCGAATATCGGTGTCTTTTTTGTAATAGTATCAAATTCAACTCTGGGGTGATTACAAAAGACAGGGTTTATATAGACTACGAAACAACTTTTTGGTGTACGAATTTACGGGGCCCTTTTTACGAAATACTGAACCCTTAGAGGGGGGGCTTGCTGCAGGTGAGGTGATACATGATGAAAAGCAAAAGGTCATTTTGACTCGGCAGTGTGAAAACCCGGCGTGGGGGTTTGCGGGGGGGGGGGGCACCCCACACCGTAAAAAACATTGAGCCGGATAAGAGTCGGAAATCAAACAAATAGTTTTGTGGTAAAATTTTCCGTTTAGTAAAAATTTTCCCCTTTTTGCCAAAACGCTCCGGGCCTACCTGCCCCCAGACCCCCCCGCTAGGTCACACTAAAACCGGCTTTTATGGGGTAACCTTGGAAACAAAAAAATAATAATTTTTTTTTAATTTTAAACAGAAAATAATTATTTGTGATTTAGATTTTTAAAACAAAAAAATTTTTTCCTTTATAATAACAAAAAAATTTTTCCTTTTTTAAAAAACAAAAAATATTTTTTTTTTCTAAAAACAAAAAATATTTTTTTTTTTATTTTAAAAAAAAAACCTTTTTATAAAACAAAAAATATTTTTCCTTTTTGTTTAAAACAAAAAATATTTTTTCCATTAAAACAAAAAAAATTTTTTCCTTTTTTTTAAAAACAAAAAAATTTTTCCTTCTATTAAAACAAAAATATTTTTTTCCCTTTTTTAAAACAAAAAATTTTTCCCTTTTTTTTAATAACAAAAAAAAAAAAAAAAATTTTTTCCTTCTATTAATAACAAAAAAAAATTTTTTCCTTCTGTAATAACAAAAAATATTTTTCCTTTTATAATAAAAAAAAAAATTTTTTTCCTTTTTTTAATAACAAAAAATATTTTCCTTCTTAATAACAAAAAAATTTTTTTCCTCGTTAATAACAAAAAAATTTTTTTTTTTATTAATAAAAAAAAATTTTTTCCTTTTTTAATAACAAAAAATTTTTTCCTTTTAATAACAAAAAATTTTTTTTTCCTTTTATTAATAAAAAAAAAATTTTTTTTCCTTTTTTTAATAAAAAAAAAATATTTTTTCCTTTTATAATAAAAAAAAATATTTTTCCTTTTTAATAAAAAAAAATATTTTTCCTTTTTAAAAAAAAAAAATTTTTCCTTTTTAAAAAAAAAAATATTTTTTCCTTTTTATTAATAACAAAAATTTTTTTCCCTTTTTTTAACAAAAAATTTTTTTCCTTCTTTAAAACCAAAAAAATTTTTTCCCTTTTTTTAATAACAAAAAATATTTTTTCCTTTTAATAAAAAAAATATTTTTTTTTTTATTAATAACAAAAATATTTTTCCCTTTTTTAATAACAAAAAATTTTTTTTTCCTTTTATTAATAACAAAAAAATTTTTTTCCTTCTAATAAAAAAAAATTTTTTTTATTAATAAAAAAAAAATTTTTTTCCTTTATTAATAACAAAAAATTTTTTTTCCCTTCTGTTAATAACAAAAAAAATTTTTTCCTTCCAAAAAAATATTTTGTTGGGTCAATTTTTGTCAAATCTAGCCCGCCACTGCTAAAAAAAGCAATCCAGTTTTTAACAACCCACTAAAACATAGGTAGAGAACAAATAACCCATGAATCCTCCCCCTATCCTCGCGAGGCTGTTAACGAGTTGAAGCACTAACGACCCTTCACTATCAGCTTTAAGAACATACACAAAACTATCCCCCACACTTTTAAATAACCACTTTTATAAAAAACTTAGGTGACGGTTTTCAGGAAGAATGATGGGTCAAAGGCAACAGGTCAGGGGGAAGGGAAATAAGGGAAAGGGTTTTTTGGTTTTTAAAACAGTGTTTAACAGAGTTGACCTGCTTTAGTAATCTGCTAAAGCGCCAGTCGACGGCGCGCCCGCTATCAGGCAGGGGTGTGGTGCAGGGCAGGGGAGGAGGAAGCAGGGTGTGTGCAGGCGCTGGGAGGAGGGAAACAGGGTTTGGGGGGTGCAGGGCGCTGGGAGGAGGAAACAGGGTGTGTGAGGGCAGTGGGGGGAGGAAGCAGGGTGGTGCAGGGAGTGGGAGGAGGAAGAGGGTTTTTGTGTGAAAGGGAGTGGGGGGAGGGAGGAAGCAGGGTGTGGAGGGCAGCTGGGAGGAGGGAAACAGGGTGTGCGGGGAGCGGGAGGGGGAAACAGGGTGTGTGCAGGGCAGCGGGGGAGGAAGCAGGGGGTGTGTGAGGGGCTGGGAGGAGGAGCAGGGGTGTGTGCAGGGGAGTGGGAGGAGGAAGCAGGGTTGTGGCAGGGCAGCTGGGGGAGGAAAAGGGGGTTTTGCAGGCAGCGGGAGGAGGAAGCAGGGGGGGTGGCAGGGCATGGGGGGGAGGAAGCAGGGTGTGTGCAGGGCGCGGGGGGGAGGAAGCAGGGTTTTGTGCAGGGGGAGCTGGGAGGAGGAAAAAGGGTGTGTGCAGGCAGTGGGAGGGGAAGCAGGGGGTTGTGCAGGGGGGCGGGAGGAGAAAAAGGGTGTGGAGGCAGGTTTTTGGGGAAAACAAATTTTTTGTAAACCCCATAAGCAGGTGGTAAGGAGGAGAGAAAGGGGAGGGAGGGGGGAGACAAAAAGGAGGGAGTGGGAGAGGAAAGGGGGGGAGGGGAGGAAGAAAGTGGGGTGGCGGCCAGAGGCAGGTGTGTTGAAAAGTTAAGAAAAATGCCAGCCCCGGAGGGAACTTGTCCCGCCTGGAAACCCCCCCGTCCCGCCTGGGACCCCCACCCTGTTCCGGCGCCGGCGGAGGAAGAGGGGGAGGAAGGGGGGGGGAGGGGGTGTTTGAGGGAGCCCCGAAAAAGGGTGTTTTGACCTTTTTGGGAGAAAAAAGTTTAAAACAGTGGAAACCAGGGGTGCAGGGCCCCCTGGAAGGAGCCCCCCGGGGGGCCCCCCAGTGCAGTGGTGGTTGTGGTGGTGGTGGTAGGCAGTGGTGGTGTGGTGGTAGGCAGTGGGCAGTGTGGTGGCAGGGTGGTAGGCATGGTGGTGGTGGTGGTGGGAAAGTGGTGGTGGAGGAGTGGTGGGGGTGGTAGCAGTGGTGGTGGGGTGGTGGTGGGCAGTGGGGGGCAGGGGGCAGTGGTGGTGGTAGGCATGGTGGTGGTAGGCAGTGGTGGTGGTGGTGGGCAAAGTGGGCAGTGGTGTAGGTAGTGTTGGTGGTAGTAGGTTGGGGGTAGGCAGTGGTGGTGGTGGGGGGTAGGCAGTGGTGGTGGTGGTGGTGGTAGGCGTGGTGGTGGTAGGCAGGGTTGGGGGTTAGGCAGTGGGGTGGGTAGGCAGTGTGGTGGTAGGCAGGGTGTGGTGGTGGTAGGCAGTGGTGGTGTGGGGGTGGTAGGCATGGGGGTGGGGGTGGGTGGTACCCAGTGGGGTGGTGGGGGTGGTAGGCAGTGGGTGGTGGTGGTGGTGGGTAGGACCTGTCAGTCCTGGTGAATTTCCCAACCTAAACTGTTCAAAGTCACCCCCTTTCAGACAAGACTCAGGTTTCTTGAAGGAATGATTTCATCTCTTTGGGGTATCAATAGAAAAAGAATTGTCAGGGTAATTCTTTTTATTGTGTGGAAGAAATATAAAAATTACAGAAAGCTTCATTTGAAAAATTCCTGTCTGCAGTCATTAGTAAGCTTTCCCAGATATCTCAAGTGAAATTTGAAATCGGTTTTCGTGAATCTTTGACAACGTTACACGGCAGGCTGGAAGGAAGCTGAAAAAACCCCATGAAGCAGGAAGGAAACCATTACTTCCCTGAATGAAGACTGTCATTTAGAGCCAGGAAGCCGAGAATTCTTGGCTTCCTCGCTCTAAATGACCAAAAGGGTCATTAGTGAAGTCTTACACCTCCTTCCCGGCTTCACAGTGTGGTCAGCTTCCTTCCAGTCCTGCCGTGTAGAGACAGTGAAAGTTGTGGATAGACTCATCAAAAATTTCAATACAAATTTGAGGTAATATCTTCAGCGGCTGTGGTCTATAAACATTTGGGGGGCGGACATTCTGTGGTCTCCTGGAATTATATATATGATACAGGGAACAGGTGTTAGTCAACATGTATATACTATGGGAGGGCCATAATATTAACATACATAGTGACATGCACCCGTTCCCTGAAGACTAAATGAAAAAACACACACAGCATTTAATGAACTCTTCCTGCCTTACGTTGACAGAGGTCCTCCACCCTTGTCCCGGCCTTGGCGCGCAGGTAGTGGTGGTGGCACACACTGCCGTCCCAGAGCCACCACGGCATGATCTGCGGAGGAGGAGAACACGCCAGTAATACCTGGCTCGGCCTCTGAAGGGATAGCCTCTTCAGGGAGACACGTGATAGGCAGGCTTTATAGAACTCTTTATTTTCCCTGCTTCAAGTCAGTCCCTGTGATGTAGAAGTCATGATAGATAGTGTATTTATGTCTACACTATATGGAGACACTACACGTACACATGTAGACACTACACTGCTATGTACACACACGTGTACACTACACTGTTATGTCTTGGCGACACTGCTGTAAATATTGATGTCTAATAAAATGAGTTACCGTAAATCTTTTTTTAGTTGCCATCTATGAGTGACAAAAAGACTCGGTAATATCTCCTCTCTCTTCCCCTATCTCTTGAAATAAAGCTGAAGTAATCCCGGCATCTCACATTCTGCCTGGGCGAAAACCACTTAAAATAATCTCTCTCTCTCTCTGTCTTCTATTCCTCTCTCTCTCTCTCTCTCTCTCCCCACACACTCTCTCTCTCTCTCCTCCTCCTCCTCCTCTCTCTAAAAACAAGTAAGAAATAGATTAACCTTCAGTAGTCAGCATCTTACATTCTGGCGTGGGATGGGGAAGTCACAGGCCGCCAGTAGGAAGTAGACGTTGACCAGGCCCTTCATGAAGATGGCCGCCACATGGACATGGCCCGAGCGTCTATGCGGGCCAGGGCCACCGAGTGAATGAGGAGGTCTTCGCGCATGGGAGAGAATAGCAGCGAGCATGGCGTTCATCTCCCAGTCTTTGAGGATGGGTTTTGGCGGACTACACTGTGGGAGAGAAGGAGTGATTAGTAGTAGTAGTAGTGGTAGTGGTAGTGGTAGTGGTAGTGGTAGTGGTAGGGAGACCGACACAGAGAGAGAGAGCGAGAGAATGCATCAGTAATTTCTTTATCTTCTATTAATTAGGAGTAGTAGTTGTAGTTGTAGTTATAGTAGTAGAGGTCTGACTGCACTGTGGGAGAAGGGAAGGGAGGTTAAATATAGAGAGGAATATGAGGGGAGTGAGGAGAAGGGAGGAGGGAGGAGTTTGTAGTAGTAGTAGTAGTAGTGGTTAGTAGTAGTAGTAGTAGTGGTTAATAGTAGTAGTAGTAGTAGTGGTGGGGGGATAGAAGGAGGGATAGTAGTAGTAGTGGTTAGTAGTAGTGGTAGTAGTGGGGGGATAGAAGGAGGGATAGTAGTAGTAGAAGTGGGGGGATAGTAGTAGTAGTAGTAGTAAATGGATGCTTCATGCTACAAATATTTAGTTGTTTTTCTGCTTTTTAAATGACAAGTTATTTTCTTCTGTTCTCTTATGTCATCTCCCTCCTCCTCCACATCACTCCCTCCTTTACCACCCCACCACACCACCTCACACACTCCACCGCTCTCCTCCTCCACACACACACACACCTGCAGACAGAAGAGGGTGGCAGCAGGAACCACCAGGTGGGCGGGAGGGAGGGCTGGGCAGGCACACAGCACAGAAAGGGCGACACCTGTACTCACAAAGCACCGTTCCCACAGCGCCTACAAGCAAGGGCTGCCTCCTGGGGGGGTTTTGTCCCACAGCGCCTACAAGCAAGGGCTGCCTCCTGGGGGGTTTGTCCCACAGCGCTACACAAGCAAGGGCTGCCTCCTGGGGGGGTTTTGTCCCACAGCGCCTACAAGCAAGGGCTGCCTCCTGGGGGGGTTTTGTCCCACAGCGCCTACAAGCAAGGGCTGCCTCCTGGGGGGGTTTTCAAAAGTCTACCATTACAAATATAAAAAGTCAAAATCCAAAAAATTTATCCCTATTATTTCTTCAAAATGAGATCATTGCAGCTCTCGGCGATGCCACTCACGAATATGTCATTAGTTTTCTGCTCTTATTCATATTTCTCCAGTTATTAAACAAATACAATTTTTTTTCCACTAAAACCTCTATCATTTCATTAATAATAACAATATCGATAAAATAAGTTCAGATTCGTGGTCGTGAGTGAGGCCACGGAGAAGTTTTTTGGCAAGTTTCAAGAAATCAAAAAAATTAAAAAAACAGCCAGGGCTTGCTTAAGGTCCTGGTCTTAAGGTCGTAAGGCTTAAGGTCCTGGTCTTAAGGTCTTAAGGCTTAAGGTCCTGGTCTTAAGGTCTTAAGCTTAAGGTCCTGGTCTTAAGGTCTTAAGGCTTAAGGCTTAAGGTCCTGGTCTTAAGGCTTAAGGCTTAAGGTCTGGTCTTAAGGTCTTAAGGCTTAAGGTCCTGGTCTTAAGGTCTTAAGGCTTAAGGTCTGGTCTTAAGGTCTTAAGGCTTAAAGGTCCTGGTCTTAAGGTCTTAAGGCTTAAGGTCCTGGTCTTAAGGTCTTAAGGCTTAAGGCTTAAGGTCCTGGTCTTAAGGTCTTAAGGCTTTAAGGTCCTGGTCTTAAGGTCTTAAGGCTTAAGGTCCTGGTCTTAAGGCTTAAGGTCCTGGTCTTAAGGTCTTAAGGCTTAAGGTCCTTGCTTAAGGTCTTAAAGTAGTCGTCCAGACCCATTTTTTTTTGCCGAATTATGTTGACTGTACATTCAAAACACCTAATCCACCAAAAATAATTGATTTCCAGGCCTTATTTCCGTAAAAACACGACTTTTGTAAAAAGCGCGCGAAAAAAAAAATCTCCCTCCAACAGGATTACGACTGTTATTGATGACGTCAGAACAGGGACGCCCGCAGACACTCTGTCTGACACCTGTCGGCAAATGTTATGATGAGCGATTGTACTTCGGTGTCAGACAGTGAATCTGTCGCCGTGACAGATTTAGAGTACGATGCTCAATCTGACACCGAAAGAAATGACGCTGGTCGCGTATACTATGAGGAAAACGAACCTCAGATTGTCATGGGATCCTATATGTTTGAGCCGAGTACGAGGTGGATGAACAGGTGTCTCTTTATCTTTCTTTATCTGTCTCTTTATCTTGGCAGGAGGGATGAGACGTGCACTCGCGCGTATGTCCCCCGGTGAAATTATGAATTATTATCATAATTTCTACTAGTTATGGACAATTACAGTATCTTATAAGTTTTAACTACACAATCGATATAATAAACGGCTGTATTTACCAAATAAGCAGTACATGAGAACAGCAGGGCTGTCATAAGCAATAATGTCAAGGGCTACTTGGCATTATGTCGGCGAGGGAGAGGCAAGGTGGGTAGGGATGGGTGCCGTGCCAGGCTACATCAGCTGTGTCCCTCCTTCTCCCGCCCAGGGGCAGTGGCAGTGTTTAGTTTGAGAGTTAAAATCATGATTATTTAGTATCAATTTGAGAGAAATACAGCTGTAGCCTAGACAGGTGTTGTACGCTTACGGCAAGTGGAGTATTATTCTGGATATGGGGATTTTTATGGACGTGGTCATCTCTGAAATGAACATTAGTTTAATATGATGGTTACAAATTAGGGAGCATTACAGTACCTATTAACCAGACAAAGATCATTAAATTTACTGATAAGCATACGTGAAGACAGCATAGCTGAAATTTGTGAAACACTGCCACTGCCCCTGGGCGGGAGAAGGAGGGACACGCCTGATGTAGCTGGCACGGACCACATCCTACCCTCCTTGCCTCTCCTCGCCGACATGATGCAAGTAGCCTTGACATATGCTATGACAGCCTGCTGTTTCATGTCTCTATTGGAAAAAACACGTTTATAATAAACGATTGTGTAGTTTTTAAAACATG
>JACEEZ010024878.1:17500-28472 GCA_016584305.1 Chionoecetes opilio | reverse complement strand
TTCTCTCTCCTCTCTCTCTCTCTCTCTCTCTAATAAAAAATATACAACTTAATAAATAAAAATCTTCCTATTTGGTTGTTCCCACTACCCACCGTAAGCAACATGCAAGCCCACAGTGTCAACACTAGGCAGACAAAACAGCTCCATGTATCCCGGTGTAACACCTGCTTGGGCACCAGGTCCTTCCAAGTGGCTGCGCCCACTCTTTGGAACAGCCTTCCTAATGACGTAAAACACGCCACCTCCCTAACCACATTCAAAACACGTCTAGAAAAGCTCCTATTAGATAAACCATTTCAGGAATAAATGTTTAACGTTTTTAGTCTGATATATGTCATTAATTATGTTCGTCTTTAATTTTACGACCATAGTATGCCTGCTATATCTTAATGTTTTATTATTTCACCATTTATTTGCCTTTTAAGATTTTATCATTTCATTTTATTGCTAGATTTAGTACATTTTTTTTTTCACTGACGTCATTAAAGATAATTTACATGTAAAGAATAGCCATTGTAATAATGGAAAAAATATTCTGATTCTGATTCTGATTCTCTCTCTCTCTCTCTCTCTCTCTCTCTCTCTCTCTCTCTCTCTCTCTCTCTCTCTCTCTCTCTCTCTCTCTCTCTCTCTCTCTCTCTCTCTCTCTCTCTCTCTCTCTCTCTCTCTCTCTCTCTAGTATTAGAAATTCAATTTTAGTATCATCCTTATATGTTAGTATTTTGCTTCTTTCTTTCTCAGTTCTATTTATTGCAGTTTTCATTGAGTAATTTTGCTTTACTGTTCTTTTGGGGTTATCATTTTTCCTTGCTGTGATCATTTCATATTCATTATTTTCTTGCATTCGTTCTATTCATTACGTACTTTATAATATTTATATTCTTTTCATTTTCATATTTCTTAAAATCTCATATTTTGTTGTTTTCTTTCTTCTCCTTATTATCTTGTTTTTTTAAATTATATTATGTTATTTTTTTTTGGTCAGTCTTAGGCGTCTTCATCTATCTTTCTTTCTATCTTCCTCTTCTTTCTTTCTTACTTTTTTTTCTCATCATCAAACTCATTATATATATTCCTCCTTCACTCTTACTCCTTCCTCTTCTGGCTCTCTTGAGGAGGAGAGGGCAAGGAGGAGGAGGAGGAGGAGGAGGATGAGGAGGAGGAGGAGGAGGAGGAGGAGGAGGAGGAGGAGGAGGAGGAGGAGGAATACATAGGAATACATAGAAATAACAGACACCAGGAGACCTATTGGTCGATAACTAGGGTATCTGTTGTACTACATACTACTAACTATCAACTACATGTAAGAGGCTGTTGGAAAATGATACCATGTCCCTAAAGAATATAAGAACATGGAAGTTTCGTAGTGAATAATGATAGGATATGAAATATGCTATCTACAACTTCCACTAACACTAATTGATCCGGGGGACTATATGATGAATTCGCAGGGTAATATCAATTCCCATTTACTTTACAGAGCGCGTCAAGTCAGTTTTTAAATGAAGTTAATGTGCTGGCATCGGCAACATTTGCTGGTAATTTGTTCCATCGATCAACAACTCTAACATTGAAATAATTTTTACGGAGATCAGTGATGCAACGTTGACCGTTCAGTTTAAAACCGTTATTTCTTGTTGTCACTTGAGGAGAAAGCTCGAATAGGTTCTCTTGATTAATAACATCAAATTCTTTTAGGATTTTAAAGGTTTAAAGGTTTAAAGGTCAAGTCCCACGGATTCTACGATCCTTTAGGGAAAACATATTAAGTTTCCGCAGCCTCTCTTCATAAGATGAATTTCGCAGATATGGTATTAGTTGGGTTGCTCTTCTTTGAACTAATTCCAGTTTGGCTTGATCTTTTACGAAACAAGTCGACCAGAATTGAACGGCATATTCTAAGAGCGGCCTAACCAAAGACGTGTATAATCGTGTCATTACTTTCGGAGTTTTATGTTCAAAGTTGCGTTTAATGAAGCCCAACATCATATTCGCCTTATTATTGGTAGCTAGGCAATGCGTACTGGTTTTAAGATCATTACTAATGATGACACCTAAATCCTTTTCCTGCTGTACTTCAGTTAACGATTTATTTTGCATTTGATAGTTATATTTGAGGTTATCGTTGCCTATATGCATTACTTTACATTTATCGGAATTGATTTTTAATAGCCATTTATCACTCCAATCTGATAGTTTGTCGAGATCACTTTGTATGAGTTCGCAGTTTTCTCTAGTATATGCTTTACCGCCTAATTTGGTGTCATCAGCAAATTTCGATATTTTAGATACAAGTCCGCAGTCCAGATCTTTGATATATATCAGAAATAGAGTAGGACCCAGGACCGAGCCCTGAGGCACCCCACTAGTAACATCTAACCAATCAGATGCCTCGCCATTTATTACTACCCGTTGTTTACGATTTGAAAGCCAATCGCCAATCCATGAACATAACTACTTTCCTAAAGCCATGTGCCCTTAGCTTGGTCAAAAGTCGCTTATGGGGAACTGTATCGAAGGCTTTCTGAAAATCAAGATATATTATATCCGAGGGAATTTTAGCGTCCCAGTTTGAATAAATGACATTGAAAAAATCGAGTAGGTTTGCTAAGCAGGATCTCTCATTTCGAAATCCATGTTGGGAGTTTAATATTGAGTTATTTTCATCGAGAAAAGACACTATTTTATCCCGCAATATTTTCTCAAATAGTTTAGCAATTAGAGACGTTAGACTAATTGGACGTTAATTACTTGCGAGATTCTTACTCCCTTTCTTGAATATCGGTGTAACATTAGCAAATTTCCACATACAAGGAACATTTTTGTCCATTAGCAATATATTGAAAATAATCTTTAATGGGAGCGAAAATTGACTGTAACATTCGCAAAGTATTATCGGCGAGATTTCGTCCACCCCCACGGATCTTGCTGGGTCTTGTTTCTGCAAATACTTTGATATTTCGTCTACTGTTATCTCTCCTATTATCAAGCTATCACTTTCGAGTCCCGCAAACATGTTTACTGGTTCTGGTAATGGAGCTTCGTCTTCTTTAATAAAAACTGCATTAAAGTAATCATTGAGTACGGACGCCAAACTCTTATTATCATTTAATAAGATGTTATTCTTATCTTTCAGTGGCCCAATACATGTTTTGACGTGTTTCTTACTTCGAACGTATTGAAAGAACCTTTTCGGGTTTGATCTGGATTTTGCAATTTTTATCTTCATATACTCACTATTTACACTTAATTAATCCTTTGCAACGACGCTTTACGTCATTGTAATCTCTAGAATCGCAGTCAGCATTTGATCGCTTGTAAATTTTATACGCTCGGCGCTTACTGCCGATGATTTATTGAATCTCATTTGTTATCCAACAGGGTCTGTTCATGTTATTCAAACGTTTTCTTAACGTAGGAACATATTTTTCAACAACCGATTGGAGTTTATTTGTGAAAAAATTACACATGTTTTCGGCGTTATTATCATTTAGTAGGTCAATCCAATCAACTTCGCTTTGTACCCTCCTGATCTTTGTGCAGGGACTATTGGTTTGATAACTGGTCTGTATTCTGGGACTGAGAGTGCTGTGAAGTGTGGGGCAGGTGTATCCGGCTTCTTTCCTGTGAATACAGGAGTGAGGCAAGGGTACATCCTTGCCCAATCACTTTTCAACGCTTGTATGGACTGGGTATTGGACAAGGTTGTAGATCAAAGTGATTGTGGAGCGTCCGTCGGCAACACCAAAATCACTGATCTTGTTTTTGCCGATGATGCAGTAATCTTTGCTGAGTCACTGGAGGTCCTGGTGATGGCTCTCGAGGCGCTGCACGAGGAGGCAAAGCCTTTGGGACTTGAGGTCTCCTGGCTCAAGACCAAGGTCCAGGTGTTTGGAGACTTACTAGATGAAGCAGTACAGTCTGTTCATGCGTGTGGCGAGGACATTGAGATCTTGGAAAGTTTTACATACCTTGGTAGCGCAGTCCATAATGACGGCGGGTCACGCCAAGAAGTCTTACGGCGGATTGGCATAGCCCACGGTGTTATGGACTCGCTTAGCGGGAGTATTTGGCGATGTCGGTACCTTTGCAGGAGGACAAAGATCCGGATCTTCAAATCGCTTGTGATCCCTGTCTTACTCTATGGTTGTGAGACATGGACACTAAATCGTGACTTGAAGAGACGAATCAATGCCTTTGGTAATACGTGTCTTCGTAGAATCATGGGGTATCGCTGGGATGATTACGTGTGAAATCAGCGATTGCACCGTGAGACTGAATCGAGGCCTATTACCTGCATAGTCCGTCAGCGCCAACTTCGGCTATATGGGCATGTGGCACGCTACCCTGAAACCAATCCTTCTCATCGGGTTGTATCTGTAAGAGACAATCCGGCGTGGAGGAGGCCAAGGGGGCGCCCACAAGGCTCGTGGCTGGAGCAAGTTGATGTTTCTTGTCGAGAGCTGCTTGGTATGGGAAAGGAGCCTGCATGGAAACTCGCGCGTGGTAACCCCCGGGAGTGGCGTCGTAGGGTGGGCGAGGCGACGCGCCCCCCGGCGTATGCCCCCAATGATTGATTGATTGATCATTGTGAAATCTGCTTGTTTATAGTTGGGAACTAATAACCGATTTTCTGTGATGTCTACGTTGCAATTTATGCCGCATCTGATTAACCTGTGATCACTGTTTGCCAAATGTTCACCTATATCGCAATTATCAATCAGATCAATGTCGGTAGTGAAAACTAAATCTAGGAAACTATTATCCCTTGTAGGTTCACGGACCACCTGATTTAAATATGCTTCGTTTACTATATCAAGCAATCGCATACCTTCTCTATCAGCAGAATTATTACTCCAGCTTATACGAAGTAGGTTAAAATCTCCACATATAATTGTATCGTTATTATTGTTGACAATTGACTTTATCTCGTCATACAGGAGGCAATCTACTTCCGCATTTGATAAAGGAGGACGATATATTGTCCCAATAGTTAGCAGTTTAGCGTTAAGCTTAATCTTTGCGTAGACTGAGTCATAATGATCTTGATTTACTTTATCGATTTCGATTATTTGCAAATTATCTTTAATGTAAAGAATGATACCTCCACCTGCTTTATGCGTACGACAATTTAGGAATGTCTTGTAGCCTGGAATGGTTATTTCAGATAATAGATGTTTATCTTTGGTGTTGAGCAAACTCTCAGTGATAATAACGATATCTGGCGTGAGGAGGAGGAGGAGGAGGAGGAGGAGGATTACATAGGATTACATAGGAATAACAGACACCAGGAGACCTATTGGTCCATGACGAGGGTATCTGCTGAACTACATACTACTAACTATCAACTACTTGTAAGAAAACAGTTGGAAAAGGATACCATGTCCTTAAAAGAAGATAGGAACACGGAAGTTTCATAGTGCAGAAAAATAGGGTATGAAATATACTAACTACAACTACCACTACAACTAATCGATCCGGGGGACTAAATATGATTTCGCAGGGCACTATCAATACCCATTTACTTTACAGTGCGCGTCAAGTCTGTTTTTAAATGTAGTTATTGTGCTGGCTTCGACAACATTTGCTGGTAAACGAGGAGGAGGAGGAGGATGAGGAGGATGAGGGAGAGGAGGAGGGGAGAGGAGGAGGATGAGAGGAGGAGGAGGAGGAGGAGGAGGAGAGGAGGAGGAGGAGGAGGAGAGAGGAGGAGGTAGTGAGCCTGGGGAAATGCATGGAAAATGTGTGTGTGTCAGTGTCAGTCTCTCTCTCTCTCTCTCTCTCTCTCTCTCTCTCTCTCTCTCTCTCTCTCTCTCTCTCTCTCTCTCTCTCTCTCTCTCTCTCTCTCTCTCTCTCTCTCTCTCTCTCTCTCTCTCTCTCTTTGTTTCACTACAAGGAAATTTTACTAGAAAGAGGGAAAGCGAGAAAGAGAGAGAGAAAGAGAAAAAAGAGTGCGAGTGAGAAAAAAAGGCAACAGGAGTGAAATGACCGTCGAATCATCTCACTGGACCCAAAACAACAATGAAAATGTAAAAATTTCCATTTTATAATTGTCAAGCGAACATAAATAAAAACATCACAAACACATCCTACTTTATTATCATTTTTTATTCAGCCAAGTGTTGATTTTTTTTTCGGCTACACTACATGGTATACTGACATATTTTTCCTCCCTTTATTTCGTTTTCATCTACATATATTTTGTTTTAGTTGCGACAGTAGTTATTATGTGCATTTGAAACTAAAATGTTATTGAATCTGTGTGCGTGGGTTATTTTTGTGTGTGTTTGTTTTTGTGTATGTATGTTTTAGTGAAAGAGGGAGAGAATAGGTAAACATAGATATATAGATTACTAGCTGTGAAGTATATATATATATATATATATATATATATATATATATATATATATATATATATATTATATAATATATATATATATATATATATATATATATATATATATATATATAATATATATATATATATATATATTATATATATATATATATATATATATATATATATATATATATATATATATATATGTATATATATATATATTATATATATATATATATATATATATATATATATATATATATATATATAATATATATATATATATATATATATATATTTATATATATATTTATATATATATATACACGTATATATGTTGGTGTAGCCAGGCAGGATATTTTCTTTTAAGCAAACGATGCTGAAAGCAGTCGAGCTTTCTCTTTTATTAAGTTTTTTATGTACGGTTTCTATTACTCGTACGAGTTTTTTATTTCTTCTGTTAAATGATTCAGAAGTTTTCCTATTGATTTCAACGTTTCGGAACTAACTCGTACCATCTTCAGGCGTCGTTGGATTCTGATCTGCGTTTTTTTTTTTTTATCTGCGTAGCGGGAGTCTCAGCTTATAAAGGAAGCGAATGGATCAGGTGACGGCCGGTGGGCGGGGCTAAGCAGCTAGGCCGGTAGCCCATTGGCTGTGCGGGTGTTGGTGTTGATATGTCGCTTAGCGGAAGGCAAAACTTGGAAGTCATTGGTTTGAGTGTTGATTTTAGGCTGTTTTAATGCGTATTGTTTATATGCGTGTGTTTTAATGTTAATATTGCTTCTAGGTAAAGAAGACGGCGAGGGTCTTGCTCCTTATCGAGAATAATGGTGTTCTTGTTCACGTCGTCTCTTATCAGGCGGGAGTTGTGTACAATGTCATAATGATTTTTAATAGATCCATTATTCAGATGACATGTAAGTTGCCTCGTAAGTCTTGTCCGAGTCATACCAATATAGGAGTTAGATCCACACTCTTCACTGTTACAGGTGTGTTGGTATATGACATGGTCTTCTTGAAGGAGCGTCTTGGTCACATGAGGGGTGTTACGGAGCAGAAGTTGGGACGTTTTTCTTGTTTTGTAGTAGATGATAAGAGCGCGAGGTCTTTCTTGGTCAATAGGACGAACGTTGCGGTGTATTATGTCTTTAATAATCTTCTCGTCCGTCTTGTAGTCTGAAGACATGTGGTTCTTGTAAAAAAGCTTGATGGGATCGCTGGTGGTGGGGGTGGTATTCTCCTGGTTAGTGTACCATTTGTCATACACTAACCAGGAGAATACCACCTGAAAGGACCTGAAAGCACCTGAAAGGCCTAATTACTGAACGCCTTTCGAACGCCCGCTTCATCAAATCAGTTCGACAAAATGAACCTGACAAAATTGTTCTTCAAACAGCTGTGAGCAAGGCAATGGAGTATCAGTCTTCCATGCTAGATAGTGGTGAGCTCATCGGAAACTTAAAGAACATAGCTGTAATATTGCGAGACGAGATGCTACATCACCGCGATTGGTCGTTCAAAGGCAACTTTGATGACTTCGAGAATCCTCCACTACTTCAGTTCTTCGTCAGTCGCCTTCTCTTTGGCCCACATGTTTTGGAAATGTCAAAGATACGCAACCAGGAAGTGGACAAAACCACTAATGTTGCATGCCAGTTCCTCGTTCAGAACACCCGAAGTGATCGCCAGGTGAAATATCAGGCAAAGAAAAGCAAGTTTGAGCAGACAGTCCAGACACCACTGTCTATAGGCTTGTCTCTTGCCATCCACTCCAGAGTGCGTGATAAGAATCTCGTCCACAACCTGTCTGATCTCTACATCGGCTGCGATGAACTGATTTGATGAAGCGGACGTTCGAAAGGCGTTCAGTAATTAGGCCTTTCAGGTGCTTGCGGTAGTTTCCTGTGCTACTAACTTCTACTGAGTACCTCTTCAAAATTGACAGGTATTCATCGTTCAGTTCAGCCATAGTCACGGACACATCGTCACCAACTAGGGTGTTCTGGACAATGAGGAGGAACTCTTCATCACACAGGGAACGGATAACCTTCATGTCATCGAATTTTACTTGTGTGCAGGTGCACTTCGCATACTGCAAGTAATTGCGGTGGTAGTACTTCTCGAGAGCGGCTGCATCTCCTACTTCCTCCAAATCAGACACACAAGTCCTAACATGATCATCTCGAGTTTCCAGTTTAATTTGCAGGAAAGTGTGACCCATATTGTCTGAGAAGACACGGTTCAGAGGTTCAGAACCATCATCAGAACAAAATCTGCATGATGCAAACATGCATGCTATGGCTTTCTGGGTAGTTTTTGTTCGTTAAGGGCGGGAGCCTACTTCAGCGGATGGACGTCCGGGTCCTCGCCGAGAGCAACCAGGGCTATTGAAATCTGTTCTCTTAGCTCGCAGTCTGTCAATTTTGGTCTTGTTAACAATCGGTTTTCGACACTCACTATGATAGTAAGCTGAAGGTCGATCAGTTTCTCTCAAATTTTCTAGGCGATCGGTAATGATCTGCAAATAATTTTGACCTAAGGCCACCCTCTCTTTGCAACAGTCC
The DNA here is from genome assembly GCA_016584305.1 of Chionoecetes opilio. Classification (NCBI taxonomy): domain Eukaryota; kingdom Metazoa; phylum Arthropoda; class Malacostraca; order Decapoda; family Majidae; genus Chionoecetes; species Chionoecetes opilio. The sequence continues at coordinate 19,565 of JACEEZ010024878.1, read as the reverse complement.
AGAAGTTCTTTGAGTATTGCAGGATTGCTAACAAGTGTGCGAGATCCAGTTGCACGCTCATGACAGATGATACAAGCAGCCCTCGTAGACATGGTTGCTCAAGGGTCTTGACTTATGCAGCTAATACGTCACACCTGAAAACCAAAAGGTGAAATATAAATGTCCTATATATGTTACCGAGGATCCAAGATGCCTTATCTCTAAAATGAGTGGTCTGGTGACAAAAACAACTGCTCCATTCAGCTTCCTGTACCTGAAAACCCTGAAAAAGAGGTATTAGATAACAAGGTTGTTAACATCGTGCCAAATTTTGTTGATCGGACCCCGTTCAGACCCGTTGACGTCATGCCTCCGCCGGAAATTGATGATATTGACTTCCGGTCAGCTCGAAAGTCTCGTAAATGGATTTGTCATCATCAGAACCCCTGAAATAATACCAAGATCATAAAGATTGGTTCATTATTAGTGGAGTTAGTAGTATTGTCAGTTCCGGGACCCCCTGGACAGAAAACGCCCCCCAAAGGGAGGTTCCAGGGGACGAAAAGTTTGGCCCCCTCCATTTCCCCATAGTATAACCCAGGAGTTCCAAAACTCTTCAGCTCATCGACCCCCTAATTAAGTTTCAAATTTTTCATCGACCCCCAAACATATAAATGAAAATAACATATGTTATGAAAAAAAACGTAATACATACATGTTATGATGAAATGAATATGGGGAATTATTGTCCAAGCTCGCTTCGCTCGCTTGGACACCTATTTCAGCCGAAATCAGGTGTCATATAGGCTTGTAAAATGTTTCCACGAATTCTTCTTCTTCTTCTTCTTGTGACTACTTTTGTAGGCAACGGGTATACAGGCGTAAAGGAAAAACTTTGGCACAAAAAGGTTATATTTCATCTCTTAACTCATTGTCCAAGCCAGCGAAGCGAGTTTTTAGTATTTATGCTAAAAGTCGTAATATATTGTGCCTGGCGACATTAGTGCAGTGGCGAAAGTAGTGCATTAGTGTAGTTAGTGGAATAAAAATGTTTTCGACTCGTACGAGTGAACAATTTGCCACAGTGGTCACACCTCAGCCCTGTCTTGCGTGTATGGGTGAGGATGTGTGCATTAATGCCAGCCTTGCTGGAGCACACTTTGCCACAGTCATGACAAGTGTAGGTGCTCACGCCCTCCATTGCAGCACTACTTCTGCCAGCAACCCTGTGGTGGGAGGCGTCAGCTGGTCCTGCAGGAACCCCGGTGGAGGCCCCGGGGATGAACCAAGCGTTCCCTAATACAAGGGAAGCCGGGAGGAGTCCTGGCGTGGGCGCCGACCTGGACTCTTCACCTCAGCACCTGTAACATTGGTGGCCGTCAGCACACAAGCAGGCAAGTGCTTCCTTGAAGGGTGCTTCCTGCTTCACCCTCCAGCTAACACCTAGCCAGTGTTTGCAGCCAAGGAGTAAGGCCAGCACAGTAGCCTCACGCCACCACTCTACATGGTGGAGGAGTGGAGTGGTGAGTGGCTAGTGACCTTCAATGCAGGCAAGTGTAGCTAAGCCTTGCACATCAGGCACAACCAATAATGGGTAATGGGTGAGATAATGGGGGAGTGAGAGAGAGGGGCTGGCTGGCTCTCGCTCTCTCTCAATAAACAGGCAAGGACAGAATATGAAACATGAATATTCTTCTATTCAATTGAAATTTGCTCAGGAATGTGTACATACAGTGCATAAGTAAAAACAAAACTATACAATAAATACTTTCCATTATATCAATACATACACATAAAGAAAGAGAGAGAGGTGGGGGGGCAGAGGTCAATCCCTGCCATGGGATACAGACAAGTGACCGCTTCCCTCCAGCCCATCTGTCCATAAGGGCTCATTTGCCACCGACATCACATTTTCATTTAAAAAAAAATAACTAATATAATTAATAGAAAAAATATTTCCTGAAACCATTTCCGTTGAATATGAAAAGCACTTGAGTGCAAAAGCGTCTGTGTAGTTTGTTTTAGATCAGGGGTGGTTTTTATAAAGAATCTTTGCTACTCTTAGCCACTCTGAGCACTTTGAGTT
>JACEEZ010024878.1:0-15000 GCA_016584305.1 Chionoecetes opilio | reverse complement strand
TCGGTGTTCATCTGGATATTTACCAAATAAATTAACACAAAAGAAAAAAATTCGCGGATAATTTATAGTTTCACCCAACCAACGATTTTCTGATGCGTCTTATGTTTAGTTGGTGTGTTTTTGTGTTTTGAATGAATCTGCTGACCGTTTCTGTCGCAATTTTTTTTTTTTTTTTTTAAAGTTAGGTAAAGGTTAGGTTAGGTATAGGTTAGGTTCATTTTTTTTGTCATGTTTGCATAAAAAAAAAAAAAAAAAACATTGCGACAGAAACGGTTAGCAGATTCATTCAAAACACATAAAATCACCAGAAATCGTTGATTGGGTGAAACTATAAATAAAAAATCAAATACCAAAATCGCGTCTTAAACGTCACAAAAAGTCAATTCGGACAATTCCTTCCAGGTACTCCGTGTGTAGTGTTCGCACGCTCGGCTCACAACCGAGAAATCCCGGGTTCGATCCCGGGCGGAGCGAAGATAGATGGGTGGTCTTTCTTAAACCCGAGCCCTGTCCACCCAGCAGTGAATGGGTACCGGGTGTTAGCCGGGGTTTGTGACCCCCCTCCCGGGGGGGTGGCTTCGGCCAAAACTAAGCTGCAGCGGTAGATCACTACGGCTCTGAGGATCCTCTAAACAAACAAAAAAAACAAACCCCCATCACCAAAATCCCACAAAAAACGATAATTCCCATAGAAACACACCCAAAACACTCTGAAATATGGAGCAAAAAAACAGTCTTTACATAACCCTTTTTAATTAAGGTGACACAAGGTTAACTACGCGCTATAAAAGGTGTGGGAGTGTATGATAGTACTCACTCGTTAGGTATTGTGGTGTCTTCGATAATAACTACGTCGTCGTCGTCCGAATTGTAACTATTGTCGACGCCATTTGTTGTGGGTCGGCCATCTTGGTGGTGTGGGAAGGCGCGAGCACGAGTTGCGACTTTCTTTCTCTGTCTGCCCTGTTTTTTTCCCTCTTCTTTGTGTGTCTGTCTCTCTTGTCTATCTGTCTCTCTCCCTGTCTGTCTGTCTGTCTATTCTCTCTGTCTGTGTCTATTTTTCTGTGTCTGTCTGTCTCTCTCTCTCTGTCTGTCTGTCTATTTGTATTTTTACCTTGCCAACGAAGTTGGAGGGGTTATGTTTCACCCCGATCTGTCTGTCTGTTTGTTAGTGTACAGGTTTTCTCGGAAAGTTACAAATAGATTTGGACCAAACTCGGTTTACCAAGTCTATTTGTATAGGAAGAACTGATTTAATTTGGATGAAATCTATTGACAACTGTTGCCATGGCAACCAATTGTTTAAAAATATTGGGGCCGGAGGTATGCGTCATACTGAGTGCATATATATGTATATAGTATGCTTTTTTTATTTTATTTTTTTACTTTTTTATAGGGCGGAAGTATGCGCTCTACTGAGTGCCCCCCCCCCCCCTAGTTCTTTCTGTATCGTCTCTCTCTCTGTCTGTCTGTCTGTCTATCTCCCTGTCTGTCTGTCTGTATATTTCTGTCTTTCTGTGTCTGTCTCTCTCTGTCTGTCGTCTGTCGTCTCTCGCTCTGTCTGTCTGTCTTCTAATACTTGAAATACTTGTAGGGGATGGATTATATTAGGTAAAAGGTAAATGGGGCATACGCGTGGCCTCGGTGCTCACTCCGTGGCATCAGCCCTTGTGCCTGTGTACTCCGGGACACAGGGCCAGTGTGACATCCAGGTTCCCACAGATACCTTCCCAGGTTTCCCCAGGTACCCATTTATCAACTACCCCCAGAAAGGAAGGATGAACAGCTGATTGGGCTGCACGCCGTCTGCCCTGGCCGGGATTCAAAACCAGGGCCCGCAGATTCGTAGGAGGCACGCTAGCCACTACACCACATGTCATGTTGTCGAAACTAAAATGTCAAATAATTTTATCAATCGCTAAAATCTCTCTCACACACACACACACCCCACGGGGTACTCCGTGGTGTAGGGGAAGCACGCTCGGTTCACAACCGAGAAGTCCCGGGTTCGATCCCCGGGCGGAGGGGAAAAACAGATGGGTGTTTCCTTAAAACCCGACCCCCTGTCCACCCACGCAGTGAATGGGTCCGGGTGTTAGCCGGGGTTTGTGACCGCTCTCCAGGGGTGCTGGCTTCAGCCAACACAAAGCACTAAGGATGAATGATAAAAATGTTGATATGGAGACGGGGCCACACGAGCATTGCTCTGGCCCTGAAAAATACAACTAGATGAATACACACAAAACACACACACACACACACACACAGGGGTGTTTTTTTACACAATTTTCTCTGATCATACAAAACATGTTTTATTAGGGAAACTCGTAACCAATAAAGAACACACGAATAATATATATTTTCTACATATATTCAAGGCCATTGCAAACCCTGCATATCGTTGGTATATTCTTAAATCTTATATAAATAGTGTTTACGTGATGGCTGGACCAGACCCATATTTAAGCCTGGCCACAGCTTATTTGATCAGAAATATAGGCTTATGGGGTTCAGTATGCTCTACAGGCTTTCTAGATCATGAATATTAGGCACCTGAATTTGAAGGAATGGTCTTCTTGCTTCTATAAGGGTAGATAGGGTAAGGTAGGGTAGGGTAAGGCTTCTTGAAGGTAGGCAGGTCACACATGGAACGAGGTAACGCACGTGAGAGCTACGGCGAGGGAAAACCGCACGGTATAAGCGGTACATACTTTGCTATGGGGGCTTTTTAAATCTGCCTGAATTATTCTCTCTCTCTTACTTTGACTTTTATCATTTAAAGCATAAAACAATATAAACAAACTTGTAGTGGCAAACATATAAAAACAATAATAATCATATTCATTACTACTTATTGGGGGAGGCGGTTAGCGGAGTGGTTAGCGTCTCCGACTGGCGTTCTCGGTGACCCGAGTTCGATCCCCGAAGAAACCCAAAACCTTTCTGCATCGTCGAGTGGCCTAAGAACACCCACATGCTGCCCATTAACTCTACCTTCGATTGTGAGTGCTCCGATCGGAGGACACAGGAGGGGGGCCCATGAGCCTCTTACACAGGCGTCACTATTAGAATCCTGCCTGCGCCCACACGGGCGAGGCCCAAAACCATCATCACAGCACTCAAGTGAACCCCAGAGCCTACCATTCGAGCCCTGGGCACCACTACCACAGGCGCTATAGGCACAAATTTTAAAAAAAAAAAAAAAAAAAAAAGACTAATGAGAACAATGTTTATTAATTCTTTCATTACTAATATTACTTTCTGGAAGAAGAAGAAGGGAGGAGGAAGTGCCAATGAAAAAAGAGGAGGAGGAGGAAGAGTGATAATGATAGTAATATTGTATTTCTCTTCTACGTCTGTTCATTGGCGATGATTGTTGAACCTATTATCACCTCTCTCTCTCTCTCTCTTTCTCTCTCTCTCTCTCTCACTCTTCTTCATTTTTCCCTCTGTAATCTGTGTAATCTGTGAAATAAAAAAAATTGAACACAATTATTCATGAAACTGGCTTATTGATATTCTTAACAACACATCACAAGTGGCGTTGTATATGCCTGGCAAGCCCCTCACCCACCATCACAAGCACAACCCACACACAGCCACTCCCTCCTCACGGTGGTCTGGATATGCTTGGCAACACGACTCTTGGTAGGAAAACACTTGCCGCAAAATCACACTTGTACTTCCTCTCACCATTGTGGGTGAGCATGTGGGGTGTTAAGACTGCCCTTCTGAGAAAATGTTTTCCTACACTCCGACACTCAAAGTTTCTCTCACTAGTGTGGGTGAGCATGTGTCTGTAAGATCGCTCTTGTGGGCAAAGGTTTTCCTACACTCTTGCCCACCAAAGCTTCTCTCCCCAGTGTGGGTGAGCATGTGTCTGTTAAGATCCCCATTTGTGGGTAAATGTTTTCCTACACCCCTGACACTCAAATTTTCTCTCACCAGTGTGGGTGACCATGTTTTTGTTAAGACTGCCCTTCCGGGAAAATTTTTCCCTACACTCCTGACACTCAAAGTTTCTCTCACCAGTGTGGGACCATGTGGCTTTTAAAGGCTCTTGAAGGTAAATGTTTTCCTACACTCTGGCACTCAAAAGTTTCTCTCACCAGTGTGAGGAGCATGTGTGTGTTAAGATTGCTCTAAGGGTAAATGTTTCTTACACTCCTGGCACTCAAAGTTTCTCTCACCAGTGTGAGTGACCATGTGTGTGTAAAGATTGCTCTTGCAGGTAAATGTTTTTCCTACACTGCTGGCACTCATAGTTTATCTCACCAGTGTGAGTGAGCATGTGTGTGTTAAGAGGCTCTTCGGGGTTTAAATGTTTTCCTACACTCTGGCCCACTCAAAGTTTCTCTCACCAGTGTGAGTGAGCATGTGCCTCCTAAGATCACCTTTACCAGTGAACACTTTAACACATTTGTCCACACCTCAGCCCGTCTTCGTGTATGGGTAAGGATGTGTGCATTAATGCCAGCCTTGCTGGAGCACACTTTTTCCACAGTCACAAAGGTGTAGGTGCTCACGCCCTCCATTGCAGCACTACTTCTGCCAGCACCCCTGTGGTGGGAGGCGTCAGCTGGTCCTGCAGGAACCCCGGTGGAGGCCCCGGGTTGAACCAAGCGTTCCCCAATACAAGGGAAGCCGGGGGGAGTCCTGGCGTGGGCGCCCACCTGGACTCTTCACATCCAGCACCTGGGAACATTGGTGGTCATCAGCACACAAGCAGGCAAGGCTTCCTAGAAGGGTGCTTCCTGCTCACCCTCCAGCTAACACCCCGCCAGTGTTTGCAGCCAAGGAGTAAGGCCAGCACAGGAGCCTCACGCCACCATCTACATGGGTGGAGGAGTGGAGTGGTGATGGCTAGTGACCTTCAATGCAGGCAAGTGTAGCTAAGCCTTGCACATCAGGCACAGCCAATAATGGGTAATGGGGGAGAAATGGGGGAGTGAGAGAGAGGGGCGGGCTGGCTCTCTCTCAATAAACAGGCAAGGACAGAATATGAAACATGAATATTCTTCTATTCAATGGGCCCCAGACATAACTACGTCACGGTTTGTTTACATCGGTGAATTGTGGGGATAAGCGGGGTCGCCGCGGGTGGACCTACGAAGGGAAAACTACGGCGATGGAAAAATTTCGAGTTATTTTGAGCGAAATTGATATTTCCCGGTGCTATATTACTGTGCTCTGTTCTCGCTGACAACACTATAGAGAAGACCTGAGGAAGGGTGATGGCAGAGGCTTCTAAAACCCAAAAAAACAGAGTCATAACAGAGCCTCGTCAAAAGGTAAGCAACTGGTAGGTTTCGTATGTGTCCCTACCACTTGTTTCCCTTTTTAATGAGCTCTGCTGTGACTGTTTTCCTGTTAGAAGCCTTCGCACATCAACCATCACCCCAGGTTTCTCTATGTTGTCAGCGAGCACGGAAATATAGCACCTGGAATATCAATTTCGCCCAAAACAACTCGATTTTTTTTCATCGGCGTAGTCTTCTCTTTTTAGGCTGTACATATTCATGGTTTTGATAGTATTAAAATACCTTATTTAAATTTAGTTCCTTTGTTGTCTTGCCTCAAAAAAGTAGTGCTACATCATGGTTTAAGTGTTTCTTGACGAGCCAATGAATACTCTTGAGTCTGTACCAACATCACCAACCTTTGCTTTGATTATCTTATTACTCCATCCATAAACAAGTTGCATAACCCCGGTGACATTACCCATCCATTTTTCATGGTACCTGCATGGTATGTCGTCTACCCCATATTTTTGTCCCTACACAAATCGGGAGAAACTCGCCGACAGTAATGGTTAGGTTGGTATCCGGTCATTTCGCCCACATGCCATTTCGCCACAACTAGAGTCATTTCGCCCACACTATGGAGTCTATATAGGAGCTAGGAGGTTAGGTTATATTGTTTAGTGTGTCGAGAACCCCAACCCCCGCTAGGAGGTTAGGTTAGATTTTTTTAGGTTAGGTTAGGGTAGGTTAGATTTTGGGTTTGGATAGGTTTGATTTGGTTAGGTTAGGTTAGCTTTGGTTAGATTTGGTTAGGTTAGCATATCGGTGGGTCAAGCCCCCTGCTAGGGTAGGCTAATTTTTGGGTTTGGTTAGGCTTATTTTGGGTTTGGCAGTTTTCGTCATTTCGCCCCCAAGACATTTCGTCCCCATGTAAGTCAATTCGCCCACATATAAGAGTCAATTCGCCCCCTCTAAAGTCAATTTGCCAACACGATCCATGTCACTGAGTCATGTAAAATATATCTTCCCCTGGCAGAAATGGAATGAACCACCAGTAACCTTGGGCGAAATGACGATAAATTTCTAGTGTTTGCCCATACTCTCCCACTTCCCCAAACAAGTTTGGGGACCTGTGGAAATGCGGGGTTTCCGGGTGGGGAACAAAAATTTTGCGTCGGAACACGTAATTAAAGAGTTGTGTAGGGGGGTAAAATTTCCTAGAGTAGGGTAATTTCCTTATATCTAGAGAAAATTTCCTAACCAAAAAAACCCCAACCTAACCAAGTTAACCTACTCTAGCAGGGGCTTTAAACCCCCGATAACCCAACCTAAAAACCAAATCTAACCTAAGCTAACCTAACCTAACTAAATCTAACCTATCTAACCTATTAGATTTTGGGTTTGGTTAGGTTAGATTAGATTTGGTTGGGTTAGGATAGGTTTGATTTGGTTAGGTTAGGTTAGATTTTGGGTTTGGTTAGGTTTTCGGTGGGTCAAGCCCCCTGCTAGGGTAGGTTAATTTGGTAGGTTAGGTTTATTTTGGGTTTGGCAATTTCTCTAGATATAAGAAATTACCCTAGATCAGGGAATTTTACCCCCCCCCCCCACACATCTCTTTAATTACGTGTTTCCGATGCATAATTTGTTCCCACCCGAAAACCCCGCATTCCCACAGGTCCCCAAAAATTGTTTGGGGGAAGTGGGAGAATATGGGCAAACACTAGAAATTTACCGTCATTTCGCCCAAGGTTACTGGTGGTTCATCCATTTCTGCCAGAGGAAGATATAGTTTACATGACTCCGTGACATGGATCGTGTGGGCGAATTGACTTTAGAGTGGGCGAATTTACTCTTATATGGGGCGAATTGACTTTCATGTGGACGAAATGTCTTTTGGGCGAAATGACGAAAATTTCCTAACCAAAAATAACCTAACCTAACCAAAATAACCTACCCTAGCAGGGGCTTGACCCACCGATATGCTAACCTAACCAAATCTAACCTAAGCTAACCTAACCCCAACCAAATCTAACCTATCCTTTAAACCCAAATCTAATCTAACCTAGCCTAACCAAAAACTAACCTATCCTAACCAACTCTAATCTAACCAAATCTAACCTAAGCTAATCTAACCAAATCAACCTACCCAACCTAATCTAATCTAACCAACCTAACCAAATCTAACCTAAACTACCCAATCTAACCTACCCTAACCTAACCTAAAAAAATCTAAAACCCAACCTCCTAGCGGGGGTTGGGGTTCTCGACACACTAAACAAAAAATTAACCTAACCTCCTAGCCCTATATAGAATCCATGTGGGGCAAATGACTCTATGGTGTGGCGAAATGGCATGTGGCGAAATGACCCGGGTACCAACCTAACCATTACTGTCGGCGAGTTCTCCCGATTGTGTAGGGACAAAATATCGGTAGACGACATACCATGCAGGTACCATGAGGCAAGGATGGGTAATGTCACCGTGGTTATGCAAACTTGTTTATGGATGAGTAATAAGATAAATCAAAGCAAAGGTTGGTGATGTTTGGGACAGACTCAAGAGTATTCATGGCTCGTCAAGTAACACTTAAACCATGATGTAGCACTACTTATTATGGGGGCAAGACAACAAAAGGAACTCAATTTAATAAGGTATTTTAATACTATCATACCATGAATATGTACAGCCTACAAAGAGAAGACTACGCCGATGAAAAAAAATCGAGTTTTTTGGGCGAAATGATATTCCAGGTGTATATTTCCGTGCTCGCTGACAACATAGAGAAGACCTGAGGTGATGGTTATGTGCGAAGGCTTCTAAACCAGGAAAACAGTCACAGCAGGGTCTCATTAAGAAGTAAGCAAGGGTAGGGACACATTACGTACCTACCAGTTGCTTACCTTTTTACGAGGCTCGTTATGACTGTTTCTTGGTTTAGAAGCCTCTGCACATCAGCCATTACTCAGGTCTTCTCTATAGTGTTGTCAGCGAGAACAGGCACCCGTAATATAGCACCCGGAATTCAATTTCGCGCAAAATAACTCGAAATTCTTCCATCGCCGTAGTTTCCCTTCGTAGGTCCACCCGCGGGACCCCCCCTTTTCCCCACAATGTACGTGTAAGCAAACCCTGACCCTAGTTATGGGTAGGTCCATTGAAATTTGTCAGGAATGTGTACATACAGTGCAAAGTAAAAACAGAATATACAGTAAATTTTTTCCATTAAATCAATACATACACATAAGGAAAGAGAGAGAGGAGGGGGGCAGAGGTAACCCCCCTGCCATGGGATACAACAGGGGACCGTTTCCCTCACCCCCACCTTTTCCCAAAAAGGACTCATTTGCACCGACATCACATTTTCATTAAAAAAAAACTAATTAATTAAAGAAAAATATTTCAGAAACCATTTCCATTGAATATAAAAACCCTTTGAGTGCAAAAGCGCGTGTAGTTTGTTTTGATCAGGGGTGGTTTTTAAAAGAATCTTTGCTACCTTAGCCACTCGAGCACTTTGATTTTGCTCTGAGGGGCAAAAAAATTTTTGAATAGGGTCAAAATGCTATGAGTGGCGGACCACCCAAGCTACTCAATACGCTTTGAGTTGCTATGAGTAAGAAATATAAACATAAGAAAATAAGGAAGCACAAGGGGCCGTGAGACCTACACGCGCTAGTTCTGTTAAGGAAAAAACTATTTTTTTTTAATAGCTTTTTTACAAAGCTATAGCCCGCGGTATAGAAAAAGGGCGTTTTTCGGGGGGAGAAAGAAAATTTCTTTTGCAAGAAAAAAAAAATTGCTTGCTGTTCAATATCCTGAGAAAGTTTCCCCGACCGGCAAGAGATTTTCTTCTGGAGCAAAAGAATATACAAAAGATAGAAGGGGGAAAGGGAAGGAAAGGAAAGGAAAGGGAAAGGGAAAGGGAAAAGGAGGTAGATGGAAGGATAAAAGGAAGGGAAGGGAAGGAGGAAAGAAGGAAGGATGGAAGGAGGGAAGGAAGGAGGGGAAGGATGGAGGAATGGAAGGAAGGAAGGAAGGAAGGAGGGAAGGAAGGAAAGGAGGAAGGGAAAAAAAGGAAAGGAAGGAAAGGGAAAGGGAAGGATGGTAGGAAAGGAAAGGAAAGGAAAAGGGAAGGGAAGGATGGTGGGAGGGAAGGGAAGAAGGACGGAAGGGAAAGGGATGGAAGATGGAAGGGAAAGGGAAAAGGAAAAAGGGAAGATGGTAGGAAGGAGGTGGGAAGGAAGGATGGTAGGATGGTGGGAAGGAAGGAAGGGAAAGGAAGGATGGTGGAAAAAGGAAAAGGAAGGAAAGGAAGGAAAAAAAGGAAGGGAAAGGAAGGAAGAAGGGAAAGGGAAGGAAGGATGGTAGGATGGAAAGGGAAAGGGGAGGGAAGGAAAGGGAAAAAGGGGAAGGAGGAAAGGAAGGAAGGAAAAAAAAGGGAAAGGGAAAGGGAAGGGAAAGGAAAGGTGGAAGAAGGGGAGGGTGATGGAAAAAGGGAAAAGGATGGAAGAAGGAAAAGGAGGAAAAAGGAAGAAGGAAGGAAGGAAGAAGGAAATGAATAAAAGGAAAAAACAAAACAAGAAAAATTTGAAAATATTCAAAGAGAAGAAAAAAATATAATCAATGTAAAAAAAAAATACAAATAACAAAAATGTCATAAACCTCTCTTCTCTCATAATAGTATAACCATTCTAAAAACAACAACTACTACTACACTAAACTACTACTATTATATTTTAAATACTACTACTACTACTAAAAACCCCACCACTACCAACAGTCAGTTCGTACAAAATTTTTTCGTCCTAGTAGTTCGTACAAAAAAGTTGTTTGTAGTCTATAGGAAAAACCATAGTGTTTCGTACACTCACTCAGATTTAATTTTTACTACTTTACGAAACGAAAACCAGGTATGTACGAAAAAACCAAAATCAGTGGACGAAACTTTTGTACAAAACTCCCTATAACCGTAGTTCCACCCAAACAACCATTTCGGGACAAAGACTAGTAATAGTACTACTATTGCTACTTCTAAAACCACCAGTCCAAGTATTGTACAAAGACAGTGCCAGATTCATCCAAAAAATTAAACTATGCAGGAAAAAGCCACTCTGGTGATATTTTGTAATTGTTCATTTATAGCCCTATAGAACCCGATGAAGACACAAAAAGACACAGACTCTCCAGATAGCCCCCTTCTTACTTTCCTGAATTTAGGGGGTGTAAAAATGTTAATTAAAAGCCACCACAAGTCTGTCACGAAAACAACGTTGTCCTGGCGACTTTAGTGTTATTTCGTAGAATTTTTCAGTAATCTGGAGAGAGGACTTGTGTTGGGGTTGTGTGTGTTTTGTGTTTTTGTGTGTGGGTGGTGTGTGTGTGTGTGTGTGTGTGGGGGGTGTGTGTGTGTGTGTGTGTGGTGTGGTGTGTGTGGGTGGGGGTGTGGTGTGGGTGGTCCGTGTGTGTGTGTGTGTGTGCATGTGTGTGTGTGGTGTGTGTATGTGTGTGTGGGGGTGTGGGGGGTATGTGGTGTGGGTGTGTGTGTGGGGTGTGTGTTGTGTGTTTTGTTTTGGTGTGGGGGTTTTTGTGTGTTTTGTGTGTGTGTGTGTGTGGGTGGTGTTGTTTGGGGGGGGGGGAGAATGTGGGGAAAAAGCTACCGTAGAAATTGACCCAAACAAATTTTGTACGAATGACTCCCCCCTTCTGGTCCTGTGTAAAACTAAGGAAAAAACTTTTGGGAACTCATCCTTCCCGGGTTTGACTGAAAAGAACTACCGCCTGTATTGTATGCTTATTGTACTTCACATCTGTAAAGGTTCCCGGTGCGTCACCTTGGGTTAACCCCCCGGCCGCAGAAAAATGAGGGGCCTCAAAAAAAACTAAGTCCAGTTAGTTAGGTTGGTTAGGTTAGGTATCTTTTTGGTTAAGGGGAGGGTTTGGTTTTTGGGTTTGGTATACTTTTTGGTTAAGGTTAGGTATACTTTTTGGTTAAAGGTTTGGTTAGGTTAGGTATATTTTGTGGTTAAAGGGTTTGGTTAGGGTTGGTAACTTTTTTGGTTAAAGTTATTTTGGTATACTTTTTTGGGGTTTAAAGGGTTAGGTATCTTTGTGGGGAAGGTTAGGTTTGGTAACTTTTGTGGGTTTAAGGTTAGGTAGGGTTTGTTTGGGATACTTTGTGGTTAAGGTTAGGTTAGGGATACTTTTTGGGTTAAAAGGGTTGGTTTTGGTATTTGTGGTTTAAAGGGTTTGGGTTTGGTTAGGTAATTTGTGGGTTTAAGGGAGTTTGGTAGATTTTTAATATAGTGATTTTATGATTTTTTTGGGGTCCATAAATCATTTTATTTGCTTCCCCCCCCCCAAAAAAACCCCATTCCCGCCAGTTCCCCAGGCTTGTTGGCTTAGGGGGAAAAAAAAAAAAAAATAGGGGGGAAGGACTTCTTCCAAAGTTTTACCCTAATAAAAAAAAAAATAAAATTTAAAACGATAAAAAAATCGCGTCTTTTAACGTCACAAAAAAATCAATTTGGACAATTTCCTTCCCCCCACCAAAATCCCATGAAATCAACCAAAATTCCCAAAAAACCGATACCCACAAAATACCCTGAATATAGAGCTACAAACACGTCTTACATACCCTTAATAGACCCTTTTTAAGTACACATGTAATACGCGAATAAAGTGTGGAGTGTTGATAGTAACCATACATAGGTTGTTTGAGATCGAGTAAAGCTACTCATGAAATATATAATAAGTTACGCCCATTTTTTGTCGGCATCTTGGTCCGTATTTTGGGGGTTAGGGAGGAAGCAGAAGCACGAGTTGCGACTTCCTGGTTGGCTGCTTTCGTTCTGTCTTCCTCCTTCTCTCTGCTCTCTCCCGTCAGGGTGCAAGGTTGGTAAGACGGATGTCGCAGCAGCCCTTCGGATTCGTCAGCGTTTTCGAGTCCGCTAATTTTTGCACGTGGCGGCTTTGTATCAGTCAATATTTGTAGTTGGTAGGCTCATCGCAAAGTGTCTGAAATTAAATTTAAATCATATCTTATCTTCTTTCTCTGTCCGTTTGTTTTGCTTTTCTGTCTGTTCTTCTGTTATTCATTCTGTGTCTAGCAGTCTTCTGTGTCTGTATGTCTTCTCCTCATTTCTCTCCCTTTAATACATGAAACTTGTAAGGTTGGATTAAAGTAAAGAAAGGGGATAAGCTGGCCTCGGCCCTTCTCTGTTCAGCCTCTAATTTGAGCCTGGGGTACCTCGGGACACAGGGCCAGTGTGACATCCGGGTTACATCAGTTACCTTCCCCAGGTTTCCCCAGAGTACCCATTTATCATCTATCCCAGAAAGGAAGGATGAACAGCTGATTGGGCTGCACGCCGACTGCCCGGCCGGGATTCGAACCAGGGCCACAGATCGTAGGTAGGCACGCTAGCCACTACACCACATGTCATGTTGTCGAAACTAACATGTCAAAATCATTTTATCCATCGCTAAAAATCTCTTCCCCCCACACACACACCACACACACACACACACACACACACAGACACCCACACACACACACACGTACGACACATCAGTGAATTAACAATAACAAGTCATTAAGAACATAAGGAAGCTACAAGAGGTCGTGAGACCTACACGTGGTAGTTAATTCCTGTTACTTAACGAAAATATAAAATGTCAGCTAGCCGTGTCTGTAGAGGAAAATTAACGTGTTACTTTCATCCGTACACATGATATGATATGTCGATGACAACTGACACACTATCATTATAAGCGCCAGCTGACACAGGGGATAAAAGAAAAGAGGAGGAACAGGAATTTCTCTTTTCTTTTGAGGATGATAGCTATGTAGAGTTCTCGAGTTCAGCTTCTTTTGAGTCATGATGTGTTACTATATTTTGTAATTTTTTTATTTTATTTATTTTGGAAAAAATAAATTAATGGAATTTTGTGTCATGATTGGATATATTATATATTTTGGTGAAAAGATCAAATATCTTTATATGTGGAATGCTGAATTCAATGATGTATATAGTTATCTACTGACTATATTATTTAGCTAAGGTGTACGATAATCTATCTGAAAATACGATAATTTTGGTGGCTCGGTACGAAATTGGGTACAAAATTTACAACCCCTGACTGTAGTGGGCTCGTGAAAACAGTTACTTGGAAAACGCGGGGTGGGGTGGATGTGGTTTTGTTGTTCGCCGAATCAAATCCTTCTACATGGCTGACAGGTTTTTCCCCCCGTACACCAGCATGAAAACCCCCATAACGAAAAGTTTTTTTCTTATGAAATAAACAAGTCCCCGGGAATTATGATCTCCTTTTCATGGGATTACTGTATACGACATGGGAAAATGATGGTTATACTTTCTAGTAATTGCAGATATAGTAAAGTTTTTATAAGTGTTTTAACAGCCCTTAGTCTATTAAACGGGTAATGGGTTTTTGCAACACCCCCTTAAAAAAATTTCTATTCTGCAATATACTTAGAAAGTATAAACCCTTAAAAAATTCCCAATCAGTTAAATAAAAGCGGCAAATGATCATATGCCCCAACGGCGGGCCGTTAGGAGCGGCCCCCCCGGTGAGCCCCTGAGCAAATCCCCGGGGCCCCTACGTCGTACATTTCCGTCGGGCCGCCGGTAAGACATACGGAGGGCCTCTAGAGGCCCTCCGTCTTTGTGTTTAAGATAAGATAAGATAAGAAAAATTTATTGTCACATTGAATACATACAACATGAAAAATTCGTTTTGGCATAAAGCTCACCCGTAAAGTGAAAAAAAACCCAATTTTACAATAAAAAATTCAGTATATTTAATCATACTATTTAAACGGGTATCATTCCTAATACCAGATACCTTTTCCCCACCTATATGCACGCACCACAGTTATATAACTATTTTTCAGACCTAAGTTACTGGGATGCTATATAGTTGTACAGTTTTAATACTCTTTGGAATAAAAGAATTTTTTAAATCTTATGTAGGGTCACTTGGGGGGATTCGCTTCACATTAGGTGAAGGAAGTTTTGAGGGTCTTATCCTAAGCATTTTGGCCGCTAAATCCCAAAATCGTAGTTGGGTCACTCGTTAGCGGTAAGTTTTCGCGCAATTTTCAATTTGGCAATTTGGCAATAAAATTGGCAATTTCAAATTGCAGAATGAGAACCGGACGTCGTAAGGGCCTCGTTTTGGACCCAAATTGAAGCTTTTTTTAAGAGTGCAAAAAAATGTTATTGAGTACTCCGTGGTTGTATCTGTTTTGCATTACTGAACTATAATGGAAATTAGAGATAAGTGGAAAAAATGGAAACAAATATAAAAGGAATAATTTTGGCCTTAATTTCACATCAAAAGTCATGAAATGTTTCTGGGTGTATCTGTTCTCATAAAGGCACTACCGTCTGATTAAAAAAATGGTAACTTTTCTCTGACTGTACCCTCATGGTCGTATTTTATGACATACGGTAATGAAATTTCGCAAATAAATGTAAAATTTCATTGGCTATAATTTTAGAAAATTAGCTATAAACCCGTAAATAAAATAAATTCATTTATTATATCGCACATTTTCCTTCCCAGGTCTCGCAAAAAAATCGTGTGTCATTTGCGGTGCAAATAACGGGGATGTGGTCCTTCGACCTCGGACGCCCCCAAAGGGGTTCTGCTACGGCAAACAAAGCACCACAAGGACAGCCCCGCGATCACGAAGAAGACACACGAGATGACCAAGAGGTTGTGGTTTTTCCAT
>JACEEZ010024877.1:97479-138795 GCA_016584305.1 Chionoecetes opilio | reverse complement strand
AAAATTGGTCCCTTAGCGGGCCGGACTATGGGGTTTTTGTTTCATGATTTATAAATAAAAAAATCTATATAAATATCACAATGGGAGGGACTGATTATTATTGGCAGACACGTTAGAGAATTTATGAAAAACAACATTTTAGATTGGATTTTATCACATGGGTGAATAATGATAATTTGCATTGCAGTTGTTACTGTTGGAGGGACAGGAAGAGGAACAGCACAGGGAGGGAGGCAGGAATTTTGAGAAAAGTTGGAAGATGAAGTGGCAAGAGTTTCTGAATCAGATGGGCTGACAATTGGAGGAGACTTGTACGCTCGTTTTGGGAGATAAAACAGGATTTGAGGGTGTTATGGGAAGCTATGGCTGTGGTGACAGAAATGTTGAAGGTGAGAATGTGTTGGAATTCTGTTGGAGGCATGGCTTTAGGATACTAAACACCTATTTCAAGAAAGACAGGGAAAAGCTAATTACATACAAAAGTGGTGAGGCAGAGACACAGTTGGATTTGGTGCTGATGAGGAAAAGACCAGATGTGCAAGTCATAAATTGTAAGGCAATAAGAATACGTGGAGAGGCTTGTTTGACGCAGCACAGGTTGCTACGGGTAGACCTCAAAATCAAAAAAATGAAGAGGATAAAGAGAAAAGGTGTATAAAGAATAATACTATGGAAGCTGAAAGAGGCCAACAAAAGACAGGAGTTTGAATAAAACTTTGCAACAAAGATGGAAGGAGGAGAGAGAGACTGGCACCACTTACAGGAAAGTATACTGAGAGCTGGAGAAGAGGTGTGTGGACAAACATCTGGAAGAGGTAGAGAAAGGGAGACTTGGTGGTGGAAGGAAGAGGTGCAACAAAAAATTAAGGTGAAAAGAATTGCATTCAAACAGTGGCAACGATCAAGATGTGAGGTGGATAATAGAATGCATAGACAAGCGTATTCCACTAAAAAACAGAGGAAGAGTATTTGAAGCATGTATAAGATATAAGATCAATTTTGCTGTATGGTTCTGAGACATCGGCTTTGACTCACTAACTTTTCAGAAGTTGGAGGATGTATTGGTTGGTTGTGATCGGAGAATGTTGAGATACATGACTGGGATCCCATGGAAAGATGAAGTGTCCAGTGAATGTGATGGGGGGGGGGGGGGGGGAGTCTTCCTGCTTGTTACTTCTTTCTTCTAATCTTCTCTTTTCTTTTTACTCTTTCTTGCTGTTGAGATATTCTGAGGGGGATTTCTGAAGGGGCAGTCTTGGTCAAGGGGAGGCTAGTAGTTCTCTATTTGACAGAGACTTGCATGTGGCCGTATGATGGAGCCAGGTGATGCTTCTGTGGGGAGTTAAGTCTGGAACCGACAGAGGCTTCACATTGCCCTGGGCCACAGTTACCTTCTGAAATCCAGTCAGGATGTCTTTCCAACAGACATAGGACTCAGGCTGGTAATCATAATTCGTAAATAAATAATATCCTTTTGACTTGCCCCGCGCGGATTCGAACCGACGCGAACACCAGATTTTCACCCAACTTGGCGCGTTAACCAACTGTGTCAATAAGGACATCCCACTTGACTAAGTTGTTCTGGTGTATATATGTTCATTACAGAGGTGGCAATGTAGAGAGGTGGCAAGAATATGTGGATTGAAGGAGCTGAATACAGTGCTGAGAGTAAGGCGATTAAGGTGGTTTGGGAACGTCAAGAAGAGAGAAGGTGGTGAGACATTGGGGAGAACTGTTAGAGTAGAAGTTCCAGGTCGCCGTACACCGGGCAGGCCAAGGAAGACATGGAGGCAGTGTGTTGAAGAGGATTTGACAGCATTGGGCATTGAAGTTGAGGCCAATGGATAGAGATAGTTGGAAGCGTATCATCGGCCGTCTAACCTCATAAAATATTGTGGAAAAAACTGACGTTATACAGAAAGAAGAAAAAAAGTTGCTACTGGAAGGTAAACACAAAGGTGCCAATAACCGAAATACGAGCTACGAAATTCATCAACCTGTAAAAGTAAGTTTGCCAAGATTTCTTGTATGCCATAATTTTTTTTTAATACAACATCTGAAACTCCCATTATTTATCTTACAATGTATATTTGTGTGACAGTTCAATCAACTATTACATATTTTCATAAGAATTACAAGGCAAGTCATTAGTAATCAAATTGTTAAATCAATCATGAAAACCAGAATGCACCCAACAACTCTTATTCTTATCAATACTATCCACCTATTGCTACCTAAATACAAGGTTCCTTGATTATACTCCATGGGGAAGTTGACACTCCTACCACTGTCCATTAAATAAATTATGTATAGTATTGCAGAATGCGTCCTGAAGAACAGCTATTAGAAGTATGAGTCAACCTCCTCAATGATTTCAAAGCAGTCGTTGAGGACATAATTATATCAGACAGAGGCTTGTTATCAAGCATTCTGCTGCCCTGCCAGGTTCCTGTACGTGTACATGTGGCACTGCTGGCCTGCCAGGTTCCTGCACGTGTACATGTGGCACTGCTGGCCTGCCAGGTTCCTGTACGTGTACATGTGGCACTGCTGGCCTGCCAGGTTCCTGTACGTGTACATGTGGCACTGCTGGCCTGCCAGGTTCCTGCACGTGTACATGTGGCACTGCTGGCCTGCCAGGTTCCTGCACGTGTACATGTGGCACTGCTGGCCTGCCAGGTTCCTGCACGTGTACATGTGGCACTGCTGCCCTGCCAGGTTCCTGTACGTGTACATGTGGCACTGCTGGCCTGCCAGGTTCCTGTACGTGTACATGTGGCAATGCTGGCCTGCCAGGTTCCTGTACGTGTACATGTGGCACTGCTGGCCTGCCAGGTTCCTGCACGTGTACATGTGGCACTGCTGCCCTGCCAGGTTCCTGTACGTGTACATGTGGCACTGCTGGCCTGCCAGGTTCCTGCACGTGTACATGTGTCACTGCTGGCCTGCCAGGTTCCTGCACGTGTACATGTGGCACTGCTGGCCTGCCAGGTTCCTGCACGTGTACATGTGGCACTGCTGCCCTGCCAGGTTCCTGTACGTGTACATGTGGCACTGCTGGCCTGCCAGGTTCCTGCACGTGTACATGTGGCACTGCTGGCCTGCCAGGTTCCTGCACGTGTACATGTGGCACTGCTGGCCTGCCAGGTTCCTGCACGTGTACATGTGGCACTGCTGGCCTGCCAGGTTCCTGTACGTGTACATGTGGCACTGCTGGCCCTGCCAGGTTCCTGTACGTGTACATGTGGCACTGCTGCCCTGCAGGTTCCTGTACGTGTACATGTGGCACTGCTGGCCTGCCAGGTTCCTGCACGTGTACATGTGGCACTGCTGCCCTGCCAGGTTCCTGCACGTGTACATGTGGCACTGCTGGCCTGCCAGGTTCTCCCACGTGTACATGTGGCACTGCTGGCCTGCCAGGTTCCTGCACGTGTACATGTGGCACTGCTGCCCTGCAGGTTCCTGAAAGTGTACATGTGGCACTGCTGCCCTGCCAGGTTCCTGTACGTGTACATGTGGCACTGCTGCCCTGCCAGGTTCCTGCACGTGTACATGTGGCACTGCTGCCCTGCCAGGTTCCTGTACGTGTACATGTGGCAACTGCTGCCCTGCCAGGTTCCTGCACGTGTACATGTGGCACTGCTGGCCTGCCAGGTTCCTGTACGTGTACATGTGGCACTGCTGGCCTGCAGGTTCCTGCACGTGTACATGTGGCACTGCTGGCCTGCCAGGTTCCTGCACGTGTACATGTGGCACTGCTGGCCTGCCAGGTTCCTGCACGTGTACATGTGGCACTGCTGCCCTGCCAGGTTCCTGTACGTGTACATGTGGCACTGTGGCCTGCCAGGTTCCTGCACGTGTACATGTGGCACTGCTGCCCTGCCAGGTTCCTGTACGTGTACATGTGGCACTGCTGGCCTGCCAGGTTCCTGTACGTGTACATGTGGCACTGCTGCCCTGCCAGGTTCCTGCACGTGTACATGTGGCCCCTGCTGGCCTGCCAGGTTCCTGCACGTGTACATGTGGCACTGCTGGCCTGCCAGGTTCCTGTACGTGTACATGTGGCACTGCTGGCCTGCAGGTTCCTGTACGTGTACATGTGGCACTGCTGCCTGCCAGGTTCCTGCACGTGTACATGTGGCACTGCTGCCCTGCCAGGTTCCTGTACGTGTACATGTGGCACTGCTGCCCTGCCAGGTTCTGTACTTTGTACATGTGGCACTGCTGCCCTGCCAGGTTCCTGCACGTGTACATGTGGCACTGCTGGCCTGCCAGGTTCCTGTACGTGTACATGTGGCACTGCTGCCCTGCCAGGTTCCTGCACGTGTACATGTGGCACTGCTGCCCTGCCAGGTTCCTGTACGTGTACATGTGGCACTGCTGCCCTGCCAGGTTCCTGCACGTGTACATGTGGCACTGCTGGCCTGCCAGGTTCCTGTACGTGTACATGTGGCACTGCTGCCCTGCCAGGTTCCTGTACGTGTACATGTGGCACTGCTGCCCTGCCAGGTTCCTGCACGTGTACATGTGGCACTGCTGCCCTGCCAGGTTCCTGCACGTGTACATGTGGCACTGCTCCCCTGCCAGGTTCCTGTACGTGTACATGTGGCATGCTGCCCTGCCAGGTTCCTGCACGTGTACATGTGGCACTGCTGGCCTGCCAGGTTCCTGTACGTGTACATGGGGGCACTGCTGGCCTGCCAGGTTCCTGCACGTGTACATGTGGCACTGCTGGCCTGCCAGGTTCCTGCACGTGTACATGTGGCACTGCTGGCCTGCCAGGTTCCTGCACGTGTACATGTGGCACTGCTGCCCTGCCAGGTTCCTGTACGTGTACATGTGGCATGCTGGCCTGCCAGGTTCCTGCACGTGTACATGTGGCACTGCTGCCCTGCCAGGTTCCGTACGTGTACATGTGGCACTGCTGGCCTGCCAGGTTCCTGTACGTGTACATGTGGCACTGCTGCCCTGCCAGGTTCCTGCACGTGTACATGTGGCACTGCTGGCCTGCCAGGTTCCTGCACGTGTACATGTGGCACTGCTGGCCTGCCAGGTTCCTGTACGTGTACATGTGGCACGCTGGCCTGCAGGTTCCTGTACGTGTACATGTGGCACTGCTGCCTGCCAGGTTCCTGCACGTGTACATGTGGCACTGCTGCCCTGCCAGGTTCCTGAAACGTGTACATGTGGCACTGCTGCCCTCGCAGGTTCCTGTACGTGTACATGGCACTGCTGCCCTGCCAGGTTCCTGCACGTGTACATGTGGCACTGCTGGCCTGCCAGGTTCCTGTACGTGTACATGTGGCACTGCTGCCCTGCCAGGTTCCTGCACGTGTACATGTGGCACTGCTGCCCTGCCAGGTTCCTGTACGTGTACATGTGGCACTGCTGCCCTGCCAGGTTCCTGCACGTGTACATGTGGCACTGCTGGCCTGCCAGGTTCCTGTACGTGTACATGTGGCACTGCTGCCCTGCCAGGTTCCTGTAAGTGTACATGTGGCACTGCTGCCCTGCCAGGTTCCTGCACGTGTACATGTGGCACTGCTGGCCTGCCAGGTTCCTGTACGTGTACATGTGGCACTGCTGGCCTGCCAGGTTCCTGTACGTGTAGCTACATGTGGCACTGTTTGCCCTGCCAGGTTCCTGTACGTGTACATGTGGCACTGCTGCCCTGCCAGGTTCCTGTACGTGTACATGTGGCACTGTGGCCTGCCAGGTTCCTGCACGTGTACATGTGGCACTGCTGGCCTGCCAGGTTCCTGCACGTGTACATGTGGCACTGCTGGCCTGCCAGGTTCCTGTACGTGTACTTTGTGGCACTGCTGGCCTGCCAGGTTCCTGTACGTGTACATGTGGCACTGCTGGCCGCCAGGTTCCTGTACGTGTACATGTGGCAACTGCTGGCCTCCCAGGTTCCTGCACGTGTACATGTGGCACTGCTGCCCTGCCAGGTTCCTGCACGTGTACATGTGGCACTGCTGGCCTGCCAGGTTCCTGTACGTGTACATGTGCACTGCTGGCCTGCCAGGTTCCTGTACGTGTACATGTGGCACTGCTGCCCTGCCAGGTTCCTGTACGTGTACATGTGGCACTGCTGCCCTGCCAGGTTCCTGTACGTGTACATGGGCACTGCTGGCCTGCCAGGTTCCATGTACGGTACATGTGGCACTGCTGCCCTGCCAGGTTCCTGTACGTGTACATGTGGCACTGTCGCCTGCCAGGTTCCTGTACGTGTACATGTGGCACTGCTGCCCTGCCAGGTTCCTGTACGTGTAACATGTGGCACTGCTGCCCTGCCAGGTTCCGGTACGTGTAGGGCTACATGTGGCACTGCTGGCCTGCCAGGTTCCTGTGTGTTGCCAGAACTACTATGGTAGGGTTTATACCTGGTCAATGTTACTTGAATGATATTAATGATTATGATTTTTCATTTGATTACAACTTGAATGAGAATTGAAAAACTAGTCTTATGACTTCACTAAGTGATTATAGTATGAACACTTCTCGCTGCGGAGAGTACTGAAATGGGGAGAATTTAAGGGGAAGGGTAGGAGTTAAGGTTAAGGGGAAAGGGTATGAGTTAAGGGGAAGTGCTGCCACCAGCTCAAGCGAGTAGTTCTCTGGTTTACTCCCTGAGCACGTGAAAGATATATATTAGATTTATCTTGGTAGTCGTGATTGATACGTGGAATATACCGAGTAAGGCTGACTCTTTGGAATTGTGGGAATTACTGTCCTAACGCAGAATAATCACCTGGGGTTTTATAATAAACACAAGAACTATATTTGAAAACATCATCCTATTATTCATGCTGAAGTAGTATGTCTCTTGTTTGAGATCACAGACAAACATATAAGTTCTAATCCAACATCAGAAAACTCTCCATCCCAACACAGGAAAACTCTAATTGATATAAGTAAAAAAACTTTACAATCTGATTCGGGAAGCTCTACCCGTGAAATGAAGGTAAGCTCTGGTGAGCATACACCTTCCTCTCTGAAACCTTATTGATACATTATCCTTCACTTACGTAATATACCGCTGAATACTTATAATTATACATGGAAGATAATAGGGGGGAATAATAGAGAGTAAGAGTGTTGTGTGTGTCTCACTAAAAAAACATGTATCGGGCCCTTTGCGTCAAGGCCAAGATGTCAGCCTGTCGAAGAGTGCGAGAGAGACTCCGTTAATAATAATTATAAGGATGGGGCAGGCCTCCTTTACGTTAGTGAAAAACTAAATATCGGTACCCATATTTGGAAATATAGACAACAATATTATAACAGGAAAGGGGGGGGGGGAGAGAGAGAACAGGAGCGAACGTCGTGCGTCTTACCTGTCGAAGAGGGGGAGTGAGACTGCCGCCTCTCGGGTACCAAGAGCCGCGGGAGAAGAGGGGAATGTTTAAATACCCAAAATTGGCCTTATGAAGAGCTTATAACCCCGAAAAAAATTTAAAATAATGAAACTCGTGTACCTAAAAAAGGGGCCTAAATACAGCCCTGTTTTTTGATATAAAAGAATTAATATGTTTAATCTAATATCCGAGGAAAGTGTTATTTCGGTTCGTACGCAACGAACGCGTTTTGTTGGAGACGGGGTTTTGTGAAGTCGAACCATAAATTTGGGGGTTTCGATTTTTTAAATTTAGCAAAAAACTCGACTAACACATCCATTTATGAAGGTTTCGTCATATTAGACTTTTTGAAGGACTTTAAAAGAATTAGGAGATTTCCCTTTGATTGATAGGGGGGGTTGGGGGGGGATGAAAAGCTTTTGAATCCATAGTTACATGATCGCGAAATAAGTACCCCACGAAATGTTGACCGCACGCGGAATGTCGGGGGGGGGGGAGTGAGAGGAAGGAAGGAAAGGAAGAAATGGGGGAAAGGAAGAAAAGCAAGGACCCCCCGAAAAAAACAAAAAGATTGAACTGTTGGGGACATAACCCGGGAATTATGATAAAAATTCTCATCCTATCTCCCCGAATAACGGGCATTACCCCCCCCCCCCCCGTTATTCCCGGGAAAATTAAATTCTTCAATATCAAATTAATACCACGGATTTTTTTTTCCGTTTTAAAGCTGCGTCAAGAGGAGGGTTGTATGGGACAAATTTTAGGGAAATTAATGGAAATCCTTCTTTTTTAAAAAAGGGTGTCTGCTTGTTTTTAGATTACAGGAAATATTCCAATAAAGGAATACCCAATCAACCTATACCTGGGTAGTAACGTGGTCGTAAAACCTGACTCTACCTACATTCTCGTCGAAAAAGGTTCGTCCCGGGGCGCACCCCGGCTACCGAAAGGGGTAGATAACGAGCCCCTTACAGCCTGAAAGCCCCCACCCGCAACGGTTGACGAAGTGAGTAGCAGTACTACTATCTCGAATTAAAATACTCCCCACGAACCAGGTGACCCCGTGAAAACCAGAAATGATTCTAGAATAGAAATTCCCCAGACCAAATTGTTTCATTAGGCCTAACTCCCCTGACTCAGTAATTTTACATCTAACATTTTTTCGCTTAATTTTAACCTTGAATACACCACAAGTCTTTTGATTGTAATTGAATTAAAATCCCTTTTAAAGGGACTCACCAACCAGCTGAGTCTTTAATGAAATTCAATGAGAGAGGGTTCCCCAATCAACCTTTTTCCCTGGATATATTAAGAAAACTGACCCTCAATTTGTTTGAATCCTGGTCAAGTTTAAATTTAACACTTTTCGAATGTTTTCCCCAAGAGTAAAAACCCGGGGTGACACTACAACTCCCCAAAACAGAGTGGGTTTTAACCCCTTTAGGTCCACAAAATAAATTATTAATTTTCATGTTCAAAAAAATTTTCCCTTGTTTTCAATTTTTAACTAACCCTTTAACTAACATGCACTGAACACTCCTGATTAGTCTTTAGGAGGTTCCGTAGGTGGGGTTTTTGAAGTTTGAGAGGCGGAAGCAGATGTCGTCGAGCTCCTTGCATCGACGACCAAACGTCGGGGGTTTCCTGGTCAGCGGTGGATGGAAGTATGGCCTATGATCGGCCTTAGGCGAGGGGACAAGAGAAGGAAACCATTTTCTTGTCTGGAAACTCCTTAGGATCTTGGAAACTAAGAGCGGTCCCTGATGAGTCTGTCAAAATTCTTTGGAAAGGGGGCGTCCACATGTGCTCACAGCGGCGATGATGTAATGTTTTACGCTGGGGTTTTTTGCGTAACTCATACGACGAGTGGGAGGGAGAGAGATCCAGGGCTTCCCTCCCGAGGGCTTCACGTCCTTTTTTCGACATGTTGGCGGTGTCGAGGGTGTGGGTGGCGGGTAGAGGGGCTACAGGAACAGCGGGCAGGGGCTGGCTGTGAAGGCGGCGGAGCGAGGGGAGCGTGGCGGCCCGGCGCGGCATGCGGGCCCCCTGTGTGGGGGGGGGTTTTGCGGTGAAGGGCGGGCGGTACGGCGGTGAAGGGGCGGCTACGGCGGTGAAAAGGGGGCTGGGGCCCGCGGGATGCGGGGGCGGCTAGGGCTGGCGGCGTATCGGCTCGTTCTTACAGCCATGCCAATGTCATGGTTCATGTGGGGTTTGGGTGGGTTTTGGTTTATGGGGGGAAAGATCTAATGACCCCTATAATGATCGATTTCGTATGAAAAAATTTTCCGAAATTTACTTCTTGCTATTTATTTTTCCCCGGTGAGATTTGTTGCGTTATTTTTTGGGAAAAATATCCCACCGCTTTTGCACAGAGGTGTTCTAGGGTTTTTTTAGGTTTTGAAATCTTTAAAACTTATGTATTTATGACCCATCAAAGAAAAAAAAACCCCCCGCAAAAACAAAAAACGTTTTTATTTGAAAAGAAAATTTATTTATTAACTTTAGTAGTATGTCTCTTTTTGAGATCACAGAAAAACATATAAGTTCAATCCAAAATAGAAAACTCCCATCCCAACACAGGAAAACTCTAATCTGTAAAGTAAAAAAAAATTTTCAATCTGATACGGGAAGTCTCCCGTGAAATAAAAAGGGAAGCTTGGTGAGCATCACCTTCCCCTTTGAAACCTTATTGATACATTTTCCTTCACTTAGGGAATATACCCCTGAATACTTATAATTATACATGGAAGATAATAGGGGGGGGAAATAAGAGTAAGAGTGTTGTTTGTCTCACTAAAAAAAAGTATCGGGGCCCTTTGCGTTTAAGGGCCAAAATGTCAGCCTGTCGAAGAGTGGAGAGAGACTCCGTTTAAAAATAAAATTAAAGGATGGGGAGGCCCCTTACGTTAGTGAAAAACTAAATATCGGTACCCATTTGGAAATATAGACACAAATTAAAAAGGAAAGGGGGGGGGGGGGAGAACAGGGGCGAACGTCGTGGTTTCCTGTCGAAGAGTGGGAGTGAGACTCCCCCTCCGGGTACCCAAAAGCCCGCGGGGAAGAGGGGGGAAGTTTTAATACCCGAAATTGGGCCCCTAATGAAGGCTTAAATCCCCGAAATAACTAATTAAATAATGAAACTGTTTTACCAAAAAGGGCGCCTATAAAAACAGTCCGTTTCTTTTTATAGAAAAATTTAATTGTTAATCTAATATCGAGGGGAAAATTTTTTCTCGTTCGCTCACGCAACGAACGCGCTTTTTTGAAGACGAGGTTGGAAGGAACCTAAATTTGGCGACTTTTTAATTTTTTAAAATAACTCGATAACACATCCATTTATGAACGGATCGTCACTATTAGCTATTTTGAAAGGGCATTTTAAAAATTAGGAGAGTTCCCTTTATCTGAAGGAGGGGTTGGGGGAGGATGAAAGCTTTGAATCCATTAGTTATCACTGATCGCGAAATAAGTATCCCACGAAAGTTGACTCGCACGCGGAATGTCGGGGGGGGAGGGAGTGAGAGGAAGGGGGAAAGGGAAAAAGAAATGGCGGGTAGGAAGAAAGCAGATGACTCACCCCAAAAACTAAAAGATTTAAACGTTACGGAATAACCGGGAATTTTAGATAATAATTTTTCATCCATTTCTGAAAAAACGGGGGATTTCCCCCGTACGGTACATGGGCACTGCGGCTGGAGAAAACACTTCACGAACTCTGGAATTACAAAGAAAGGATGGTAAATGTTACAGCCCCGACATTTCAAACAAGGTAATATATCCCGTAATATTTCATTCTATGTTTTCAGAGTAAACCCTACACTTATCATAAAACAACGCAAAACATCCTACAAAAAAACTCACAAGTAAAAAATTATATCAATTTTGAATTAAAGAGCTTTCTAATTTGAAATTTTTTACAATATTTCTTTTGAATTAAATTATATCTCAACGATTTGGTTTTTTAATTATGTAATACAAGCTATTGGGGGGGTCAAAATATATCAAATGGAAAAGCATTAATTTTAGCCCATTTTGATATTCTCACTCAGTTTCTACCGTAGATAACACTAAAGTCGCCAGGACAACGTTTCTTTTTCATTTACAGACAAGTGGTGGTGTTAATACTTACATTTCTACATCCATGATTTCAGGAAAGTTAGAAGGGGCTATCTGGAGAGTGTGTAATTTTGTGTCTTCATCTGTGTCATATTATGGCTATAAATGAACACATTACTAAAATAAAACCAAGTGGCGACGTTAGTATATCTGCTACACTAAGGTCCCCATCTAGTGTTTATGTTCTGAGTGTCCTCCCGCCGTCGTCGTCGCCCGAAAAAAAACGAGTAGGGAAATTTGAAACCGTATATACTTGCAGATACAAAGCATAAAACAACGCTGAAACAGAGTATATTTTACAGTCATGATATAAACTACTGTGTATCATCTTCAGTGGCACATACAAATCAGTAGTGATGCTATAATTCGTAATATTTGGCGGTTGGCGACATTATTGCAGGTGGCGACTAAATTATTGTGAGCTGTTGATAAAGAATCCTTGAGAACATCCTCACAACCCTCCTGCTCCTGCCAAGACCCCTTACCTTTCACAAGGCGAGCTGCTTTACTCTTGTGGTGACAAACTGTGATGAATCAACAAGACACAGTTGTTGTATCTTCTCCACTGTTAGTGGCGTGCCTGTTAGATGCAGAAAGTCATCTATGAATGTGTATTGGTACTTAATGCAATTCAACATAATATCAATGTATACTTTTGTGACACAGACTGCCTAAAATATGGAAAAAGTCAACATTAAGTGAGAAATGTTGGATCAAGTTTCTGGTTGTCTTACTTATATCAAACCATCGCGATTCCCCGGCATGGACTCGAGCCGCAGTGATAGCCTGGCGCAGTGCCATCACCAGCCCGTAGCTCAAGCACAGCGGGGGCTCCCCAACGGCTGCAAACAAACTACTCGTTAGCAGTGAGTGAAGAGTGCGTTCTTTACAACTCTGGCTGCAACATACTGTGAACTGCTTATAATGTCATGAAGACCAAACATTGCCTGTAGTATATTGACACACATCATTATATATGGGCTATACAATATATGTTACCAACAGGATTCATTCCAGAAACAGGTGTTTCAGGAAGCTTTGTTTGTGGCACACTCACCCTTGGCGCGCAGAACTCCACTCTTATTGGCGGAATTGGGCAGGAGAGTCACTCTAAGATCCACTGGAATGTCTAGAGCACTCAGGGGCTTATAGGACTGTAATGTAAGTACAAAAATAAGACTTATATTAGGGGACAGATCAAAAGTTGAAAATTATTTTCATTATTATTATTGATATTATCTTTTAATGTGGTAGCATCCTTTTCCATTATCCATGCCTGCAACATTCTTTGCCAAGAAGGAGAACAATTCAGTCTTATTGTCACTGATGCGTAGGAACTTCTGCCAGTTTCTAGGAACTGCACTTGATGGCTCGACGCGTCTCCTAAATCCCTTTCCTCTCTTGCTACGGGTGCCAGCCTTCAAACTTTGAGAGATGTATACATCCCAGATAATGTCTAATCTGGTTACATGCTGAAGCTGTGAAGTGATGTACGGCATCAAAATATCATTGGCATAATCCTGGAACGTCTTTGCAGTCCCAGGTTGCAGCATGTTGACGATGACAGCTCCATCAAGGATGGTGACCTCCACTGTAGGACTGGAGACATTCTCTTTCACAGCAGTAAACTCTTCCAAGCAGGGTTTCCTCCTCTCTCCTCTCCTACCCTCTGACTTTATTATGCCTGTCATTAAGATCCTTCGGAAT
Source organism: Chionoecetes opilio (assembly GCA_016584305.1). Taxonomy (NCBI): domain Eukaryota; kingdom Metazoa; phylum Arthropoda; class Malacostraca; order Decapoda; family Majidae; genus Chionoecetes; species Chionoecetes opilio. Next base: position 125,611 of record JACEEZ010024877.1, on the reverse strand, counting down.
GATGTTTTCTTTGCCCTTTCTGGCCTAGATCCTCGGAAGGCTTACGGTCCTGACGGAGTCCCTCCTATTGTTCTCAAAAAACTGTGCTTCTGTGCTTGCACCTTGCCTGGTCAAACTTTAACGTCTATGTCTATCTACTTCCACCTTTCCTTCTTGCTGGAAGTTTGCTCACATCCAACCTGTTCCTAAGAAGGGTGACCGTTCTAATCCTTCAAACTACCGTCCTATAGCTTTGACTTCCTGCCTTTCTAAAGTTTTTGAATCTATACTTAATAAGAAGATTCTTAAGCATCTATCTGCTCACAATCTTCTATCTGATCGTCAGTACGGTTTCCGTAAAGGGCGATCTACTGGCGATCTTCTAGCTTTCCTAACTGAATCTTGGTCCTCCTCCTTTAGGGGTTTCGGTGAAACTTTTGCTGTTGCCCTTGACATATCAAAAGCTTTTGATAGAGTCTGGCACAAATCTTTAATTTCCAAACTACCCTCATTCGGTTTCTATCCTTCTCTCTGTACCTTCATTTTAAGTTTCCTTTCAAACCGTTCTATTGCAGCTACTGTAGACGGACATTGTTCTTCTCCTAAATCTATCAATAGTGGTGTTCCCCAGGGTTCTGTCCTATCACCCACTCTCTTTCTATTATTCATTAATGATCTTCTAAGTCTAACTCAAAGCCCTATCCACTCCTACGCTGATGATTCTACCCTGCATTTTTCAACGTCGTTTATTAGACGTCCAACTCAACAGGAACTAAGTGATTCACGGAGAGATGCCACCGAGCGCCTAACTTCTGATATTTCTATTATTTCTGATTGGGGCAAAGCAAACCTTGTTTTGTTCAATGCCTCAAAAACCCAATTTCTTCACCTATCTACTCGACAAAACCTACCAGATAACTATCCCCTCTTCTTCAATGACACTCAACTGTCTCCTTCTTCTACAATGAACATTCTAGGACTATCCTTTACTAAAAATCTGAACTGGAAATCTCACATCTCATCTCTTGCTAAAACAGCTTCTAAGAAGTTAGGTGTGCTGTGGCGTCTGCGTCCTTTTTTTTCTCCCTCCCAATTGCTTGCTCTCTACAGGGGCCTTATCCGCCCATGTATGGAGTATGTCTCACATGTTTGGGGAGGATCCACTCATACAGCTCTCCTAAACAGGGTTGAGTCAAAAGCTTTTCGTCTCATCAACTCCTCTCCTCTGACTGACTATCTTCAATCTTTAAATCACCGCCGCAATGTTGCTTCTCTTGCTCTCTTCTACCGTTATTTTCATGCTCACTGCTCTTCTGAACTTGCTAACTGCATGCCTCACCCACTCCCGCGGCCTCGCTGCACAAGACTTTCTACTCATTCCCATCCCTATTCTGTCCATCTTCCTAATGCAAGAGTTAATCAGTATCTTTACTCTTTCATCCCTTTCACTGGTAAACTCTGGAACTCTCTTCCTGTTTCTATTTTTCCACTTTCCTATGACTTAAATCTTTTCAAAAGAAGAGTAACAAGACACCTCCCGAACTAAATTGGCCTACCCCTTTGTTTTTATTTTATTCTCTTACTGTCTTCTTTATAGGGACTGGCAACTAAGCGGGCTTTGTGTTACCAATTTTTGTTGTGCCCTTGCCCAGTTCCCTGTAATGTAAAAAAAAAAAAAAAAAAAAAAAAAAAAAAAAATATGTTACACCAATTTTTCTTATAACGCCTCTACTAAAATTAAACATATAGTGCTTTATGATAATCGAATAAGGATATAGGCCATTATCAACCATAGCATGACTTATATAAACTATTGATAAGATGTAGCTACATAATACCAATAAATCAGTTCTCCTATCACTACAATGGAGCTTAGCTAACATTTCAGAGGGACTATAACAGCGGATGGCGGTCATCTTGGGAAATGGTCACCAATTGCGTCACAGGGCAAATCGCCAATGGCCCTATAGCCAAATATCTTCCCATAGGCATGCCCTAACTGTGTACCAAGTGTCATGCTTCTATCATAAAAGTCACAATTCAGCCAAATAATTCACATATCTGCTGTACTATTAGGTACTGTACAAGAAGAGCGCCTCTCTTCACCTCAGCCGCCGCACATTTATTTAGTTAACGCTAGTTTGCATGGTGCTAATGCATTTATCAGAAAACTAAATATATCAATAGAAAGCTGATGCAATTTCGCTTCTTTTGATATATTCCATTATATATTATTATTTGATATAAACTGCATTGTTGAAACAAAACTTGCACTGTTGTAAATGCGTATTTATTCATAGTCCCATAATGGCATTTATTTAGTGTGCTTAACTGTGTTTTATGTGATAATCTTACAGAACAAACATTTCCGAAGATAACAGTATATCATTTATGTTGATTAACGTTTTTGGTACTGGGAAAATTACTCTGGAAAGTAAACCGCGAGTATCCCGGGGGCTTTGACAAGACGGGCGCCTAAGATGTGTCTCCATGTGACCGTTTCATGTGGTTTAATTAAAGCACGCCTGGCCACCCCTCGCCTCGCCGCCCCGGGTGAAAAGAGGCACCGTGTAACAAGGCCTTTAATAAGGATGGATGTGGAGTGTATGCGTGTGTGTGTAAGAACGTAGTTTATACCCTTGCTATGAAAGGCCAGAAATGACCGACATGCCACACCCCAAAAGGTGGTAAAACAGGCATAAGTGATTTTTTCTTCATTATCACTATTGGGGTAAACCACTGGCAATAGGTTGCGAAGGAATTGCTTAGGATGGGAGGATATTGCATGGTAAAGTGGATGGTTACATTATTCAATGTATGCTGGGAATGAGATGTGATGCCGAAACTGTTAGGTCTGTATAGCTCCGCTGTACAAGGGCAAAGATAACGATATCTTTGCCCAATTAATTTGGATCAATTGCACAAACTACAAAACAATAAGTTGACCGAGCCTACTAGGAAAGATTTTTGGTAGAATACTAATTGGTAAAGTTTTTATTTTTATTTGAGTCAGATGGAAGATGAAAAGGCTGGATTTAGGAGGGCTGAGAGTGCTGTGAAGTGTGGGGGAGGTGTATCCAGCTTCTTTCCTGCTGTGAAATGTGGGGGAGGTGTATCCAGCTTCTTTCCTGTTAAAATAGGAGTGAGGGAAGGGTGCGTCCTTACCCCATCACTTTTCAACACTTGTATGGACTGGGTATTGGGTAAAGTTGTATATCAATGTTATTGTGAAGCATCCCTCGGCAACACCAAGATCACTGATCTTATTTTTGCCGATGATGCAGTAATCTTTGCCGAGTCGCTGGAGGTCCTGGTGATGGCTCTCGCGGCGCTGCACGAGGAGGCAAAGCCTTTGGAACTTGAGGTCTCCTGGCTTAAGACCAAGGTCCAGGTGTTTGGAGGCTTACTAGATGAAACAGTACAGTCTGTTCATGCGTGCGGCGAGGACATTGAGATCTTGGAAAGTTTTACATACCTTGGTAGCGCAGTCCATAATGACGGCGGGTCACGTCAAGAAGTCTTACGGCGGATTGGCATAGCCCATGGTGTTATGGACTCGCTCAGCAGGAGTATTTGGCGTTGTCGGTACCTGTGCAGGAGGGCAAAGATCCGGATCTTCAAGTCGCTTGTGATCCCTGTCTTACTCTATGGTTGTGAGACATGGACACTAAATAGCGACTTGAAGAGACGAATCGATCCCTTTGGTAATACGTTTCTTCGCAGAATCATGGGATATCGCTGGGATGATTACCTGTCAAATCAGCGATTGCACCGTGAGACTGAATCGAGGCCTATTACCTGCATAGTCCGTCAGCGCTAACTTCGGCTATATGGGCATGTGGCACGCTACCCTGAAACCGATCCTTCCCATCGGGTTGTATCTGTAAGAGACAATCCGGCGTGGAGGAGGCCAAGGGGGCGCCCACAAGGCTCGTGGCTGGGGCAAGTTGATGTTTCTTGTCGAGAGCTGCTTGGTATGGGAAAGGAGCCTGCATGGGGACTCACGCGTGGTGACCCCCGGGAGTGGCGTCGTAGGGTGGGCGAGGCGCCGCGCCCCCCGGCGTATGCCCCCAATGATTGATGATTGATTGAAACTGCAGGTTGTATTAAGTATTTATCTGAATGAACTTCTCTGGGTTTTGTGCCTCCCCACACGTTTGGGAGAAGTTTTATGTATGAATTATTATTATAATGATAATTGTTTATATCTTTCTAGTTATTCTATTATTATTACTTACGTAATTTGTTTTTTTTAAGAGGCAATAACGCCTATGTAGGCTTTTTCATAAACATCAAATATATACATCAAGAAAGCTTATTTTTAGCGCCTGAACATATATACATCAAGAAAGCTTATTTTTAGCGCCTGAACAAAGAAGTCTCCAAGATTGGTCAGCATGCAGAAGTGCCATTAGGTTACCAAAGCTGGTGATTGTTTAAAGCCATTCAGAACAAGAATAATCACCAATAACAAGGTCAATGGAGTACAGTACCCATGTTCCTGCCGTGAGCTTTTGTCCTGTGGCGGGGTCAAACTTGACCTCCTCAGTGGTGTGCAGCCCTAGTCCCATGACCAGGGCACCCTCCACCTGACCCACATCAACCAGGGGACTCATGCTCTGCCCACAGTCCTCAATCACATCCATGCGGTGAATGAGGTACGTGCCGGTAAGGACATCCACCTCCACCTCCACACAGGCTCCGCCGTACACGTCATAGTTGGCTGGATACTTGCCCCGCTGTGTCCTGGGTGAGGAATTGACTTTACTTTAGTTTGTTTTACTTTAGTTTTACTTTAGCTCACTCTTTCTAGCTTGCATGTTGTAATATAAGGCCTTTTATTAGTGAAAGCTGTAGGACTGTAGTGTCTCAGTTGATTGGAGTCTCAATTTTTCATAATTTTGCCTAGTCCTTGAATGAGATGATTGCCTTCAGTGTCAGTTGCGGCTCGTGGCATAGGGCTGCAGAGGTGCAGCACCCCCAGACGTAATCACTGCCAGGTGTATGATTCCTTTAGCGACACAGCAGAATTGATACACTACTAAGATATATATCATGATAAAAAGTCATATGTTATTTAATTATTTTCAATACGTTACTAAGTGAATTTTCATTAAAACCAGACCAAAATTTAAGTTACTTTCATATTTGCTGTATGATTCATGTCTGCGCCGCCGCCGCGCTACTTGTGAACACAATGGGCTGCAGTCGAGGCCAGCTAATCAGCTGCTCAGTCCGCCCGTGTGGACCAAGGAGGTTATATAGGAGGAGACGGCATGTTGCCTCTAACGTGAAGCCCTATATACCTTATAACTATACCTAGGCAGTCATATTTTTAATGTATTTTTGTGTATCACTTAGATACCTAGAAAGCCTGAAAGTGCAATGAGTCGACGCGTGAAATCGCAATGTTTTGAGCCAATCTCCCCGCATTGGGGCGGGGCGAGAGGCTCCACCCGATAACACAGGGAATGCGCGGCATGCTGCCTCCTCCTATATAACCTCCATGGTTCATCCGAAATCCGTGAACATCAACTACAACTCGTGCCTGAGGTAGGTCAAATGTGTGTATCCTACTGTTGTGCTAAGCTTGCAGTCCCTCCATTTTATTTTATCACGAGCCGCCAATGGTCAGTGTGTTTATATCAATGGGTCACATTAGGTACAAATTAAACCTTAGCTGCCATTGTGCTGATAAATGAATGAAAGTGAATGTTACATCTAAACAAAAGTGCATGACATGTTGTTTATCAGAGTACAAATCAGACATGGCACAGCGAGTAGCATCACGAGTGCCCATCTCATGTATTCAAGACGTGAAGTGCGTGACACTGCAATATACAGTATACGTGCTTAAGTACTACAGTAAACCGTCTCTAATTCGAACTTCGGATAATTCGACCTGTTTCAGGCCAGTTCGAATTTTTCAACAACTTTCCATAATTCGAACAGAAGTTTGAATTATCCGGGCCTTACTAGTGCGACTCCGACCTCTATCATGCGGTGCGTGCTGCGGTTGCCCAGCGTGACCAGAGATATGATAATTATTGTATAAATACGATGGTTTTGGTGAGTACAAGTAAATACAATTTGTGCTGTTTTGGCATGTTTGAGTGAGTTATTGTTATTATTATATGCAATTATTGTGTGGAGGGACTAGAGGTAACCATCGGATAATTCGGACTTTCGGCTAATTCGGCCCAGTCTCCTCCCAATTAGTTCGAATTAGAGAGGGTTTACTGTAGCGACATGGTAAGTGTAATTTGTCTCTCTTACTTCAACAGGATCAGGGATAAGATACTTTGATCCTATCTAGACACTTTGCAAGTACCAAGGACAAGGTTATTGACTATACAAAGCGCCACCACGCCAGGATGAACCTGGTGGGAACCTGGTGGGATGGGACGCTGCATGCGAGCCCACACCTCTACCAACCGAGGCACCCTGACGGGTTACAGGATCAGGGAACCACTAGAAAAGTTGGCTGGTATCCTCTCGTCTCAGATGGAGATTAGTCTGGTTTGTGAAAAAACAGCATCTGAGGTGTGAGAAAGTCCTATCAGCGTTACAGTCTTCTATGACAACTATAGTCACTCCCCGTGAGATTAGTTGGAGCACAGTCTGTGATGGATTTGTGTTCCAGTTGTGTTCCTTCTGCAAGACTTGTATGGATAACAGACTGATCAAATTGTTGCTGGTACGTATGATGAGTTAACTGCAGAATATGCTAGAGGAGAAGCTCCTAGATTTGCCAAAGGCTCTCATAACAGGAAGAGCCCTAGACCAGCGTCAAGTGTTAGGCTGCAAAGTGACAGTGAGCGGTGCTCAAAGTGTGGGAGGAGGCCACTCAGAGGAAAAGAAGTACAGAGCCTAAATAAGACTTGCAATAATGTGGCAAGGTTGGGTATTTAGCGGTTGTGTGCAAGGCTCGTTCTAGTCACCAGCCCCCCGATGTAGGCAGACTCCACCTTAGGAGACTGGTGCTCATAGGCGCAGGCTACATCGTGTCATTGCAGATGTGTATCAGCGTGAGAAGACAGGCAAGGACTGGCAATAAAGTTACGATCGTACTGGAATAACCTGTAAGGGAAGGATATGTGAAATCCCCGTGGCTATTCAACCTCTACATGGACGGTGTAATAAGCGATAAAAGTGATGTGGAAAATGTATGTCAATGGTGGCAGGTAGCTGTTGAATACAATGTATGGAAAATACACCTGTAATGTCTTTACCAGAATCTCTCAGAGATGTCGACATCGCCAGCAATGCACAACTTCATTAGCTCGGCCCAAGAAACCTTGTCCCCTCCATCTGGCAGAGTTGCTTTAAAGTCAGCAATGCGTCCTGCTAGATTCTCACAAGCTTGTTTCACTCCCTGGGGCACAATTGTAGATAATATTTGTAATTAGTTTTATCATTTTATGTAAATTGAAAAAACTGAGATTTAGATCAGTTCTACATCTCTTTTTTATTTTTTATTCTTTCAGGTCAAAATTTATTATCTATTCTTAAAAGAATCATTTGTACAATGTAAGAATTATATCTGAAAATGTATGCTTTTCATTCCACTCATTCAGAACAAACAGGCCACCACAATTAATGTAAAGTTAGAAAACAGATCCTAAACATGTTATAGTATACATAGATCACTTACTGCTCAACAACATGCATTCATCTTTAAGTTTTGATATTTAGATTGCAGACACCATGATGAACAAGTCACCTTCACTTCATGAGAATGAAAAGAAATCTTACACTCACCAAACAAACAATATCTGAACAGATGGAGGCCCCCTGGTGGGAGGCATTGGCACTGGAGGTGGTGGAGGTGGCCTTCACCTTAACGCAGTCCAGAGGAACCCCGAGGATGTAGGCGACAATCTGGCTCACCTGTCACCATAGTACAATACACAGGTATGATAGCAAAGGACACCACTCTAAGTGTGAACCTACGGCAGGAACCAAACATTACATTGAAAATGAAGTAACAATGCATCAGCAGCAGCCTCATTTGACATTACAGATGAATCATGATTTGTGAGAATAAAAACGGTTGATGTTATTGCTGAGTAAATCCAACCACATACACTTAGCAGATGAACCCATAATTGTGATTAAAATAGTAGTGGATAACATTGCAAAATAAGCCATATTCCTAACCATTTATAACACGAATATTGTACAAAAACACTGGAGAATCTAATGCAAAACCTGCTTTATATACATTTTACCAAATAAAAGAAGCAGTTTCATTACCTTAGTGTTAATACCCTGGCCCATCTCAATGCCTCCGTGAGTGATGGCAACAGTGCCATCGTGGGAATATATGTTTACCAGGCCACCAAAACGGGTGGCAACATTATAGCTAAGGTTGAAGCACATGGGCACCACCGCCATGCCTCGCTTCCTCCATCTGTTGGCCTGAATAAGAAAACAATATTAGGAGACAAACTCTTCCCCATTAAAGGCTTAAATTATTATCTAAACAGCATTGTTTCCATTTGCTCAATTTCCACTCCAGTCATGACAAATAAATGTGACAAGTAAATCATTTGTTTTTATATACGTATAGATAAAGGGTACATACAGAATGAGGTAAAAGATAAATTTTTTAAATGATTTTGGGAGTGCAATAAGAGGTATACATTAGAGAGGGCTGCCAGATAGGAGAGACATCAAAGATATTAACATTAATAATTGCATTGATTCATAATGAAAATTTACCTCGTTAAAGGCAGTTGTCTCTAGTTTTCTATTTTCAAAGTCTGCTGTCAACTTCAGGAGCGGCAAGATGTCTTCCTTGAATACATTCTTCACTACAGGGGTGAAGCCCGGACGCAGTGCCCCAGCATTTGCCAAATTGAGTTCCCGCACCTCCAGGGGATCTTTGTTCAGGAAAGCAGCAATGCGATCCATGATGACTTCCATGGTGGCCAGACTCGCCGAAATACCTGTCAAGGCAGAATGTTACTATGGCACAGTGATGTGGCAACCTCACCACCGACTTACATGCTATGTACAGTCAAAGACAAAAGTCGTGTCATGAATTTTGGTTAAGACATCTGGTAAAGGGCTAACCTTTCGGTGATGTCTGCCGTATGTCATACGAGCTTTTGGTAGCTCTGTCACAGAAGCTTCGATATACTCACCACACTCATCAGGTTAAACTACGCGCAGATTAGTGACGTTAGAGGAAGTTTGCGTGAGAAAACGACGATTTTGTATCGTGGCCTATTCTAAAATATGCCCCGAGCCTCACGAGGTTAATCCCCCACCCACCCACACGCACCTGTGGCGTCCTGCCCTGACCTGACCTCACCCAGAGTACCAGAGACAGAGTAAACCCACGCGCAAAGGGCGGAGCTTAAGGGCAACGTCATCGGAGCTAGATCATGAAAATGGGAAAAAAAATATGTGGAGTGGATGAAGAAAACGGAGGGAGGGATGGGAGACTCATATCCTTCTCGCTCTTTTTTTTTTCTCTCTCTCTCTCTCTCTCTCTCTCTCTCTCTCTCTCTCTCTCTCTCTCTCTCTCTCTCTCTCTCTCTCTCTCGACCACAAGGAGGTGGAGGGGAAGGAGGGGGAAAAAGAGGGAGGGGGGAGGTAGGGGGTGTTAAATTAGCTACATTATGTTATACTTCCCTCCACCCGAGAGAGAGAGAGAGAGAGAGAGAGAGAGAGAGAGAGAGAGAGAGAGAGAGAGAGAGAGAGAGAGAGAGAGAGAATCCCCGCCACTCACCCACACGTCCTAGGACGCCCTGACCTCACCTACACCTGCTCTACTGCTTGCTGACAGGCCACTACCTTCTACCTCCTCTTTCCACTATCAAAAAATGATCATCATTACGTACTATGTAGTTTACTATGTAGTACGTACTTTTCTCCTGTAGAAAGAAAAAGCAAAAAAAAGGGTAAAATTCCTCACCAAAGAACCGTGATCACGCATAAAAAACTGAGCACAGAAGATACTGGCGTGACGCGCATCAGAGAAAATTTCAGTTTAGCCGTGGAGGAACCTATTAAAAGTATATTGGTCTTGCCTCATACGTCATATTGTTTGTATCCTCGCGAGTGTGGCGTTCTCTGATATATTCAGTCTCTTTTCGAACCACTCATTGATATTCTCATACATTAGATTATCTTTTTGAAGCAATGTCTGAAGCACACATGATGTTCAATATATTTGTTGAATTTTAAGACGTTCCTATATGATACACAGCGCACTAGAGATGCCTAAATCATAGGATACGAACTGGAAAAAAAAGCAGTAAAGTAAAGCAGTCCTTTAAGTACAAGAGACACACATCCCCACTTCCACACGTAATATTTATTACAGCCATGGCACGCCACTACCACAGTAGTGGTCTACAACTACTACAACTACCGTAGTCTACAACTATGACCTATATGAGTTCTCAGAGGAAGAAATAATAAACATGTGTCCGAATAGAGTTCAAAAGGTCTCAAAGGTCAGAGGGAGCAAAAACATGATAGTTTTCACTTTTTACGGATCAAGTCTCCCTGATTCCATCAGAATCGGTCCTCAATCTCTAAGGATAAAAGTCTTTAACGACCGCCCTATGCAGTGCTATGAGTGCTACAGCTTTGGGCACGGCAAAAAAAATTGTAAATCTCCTCCTCACTGTGGTCGATGCTCGGCGTTGGGTTCACATGCCACAGCTGATTGTACGTCAACTCCCTACTGCTTCCACTGCCGTGATGCTCACCCACCGAGTTCTCGACAGTGTGGGACATACAAATTAGAAGAAGACATCCTATATTTGGCCAACTCCCAATTCATCAGTTGGGAGCGCCAGAAGATAACTTTCTCACAGACAAGCAGGCGGGGGAGGAAGCAGGACCTACGCATCAGCGATGGCTGCTGCTTCTTCAACTAAGACTCCTAATCAGCCTGCTGCAGTTCCTCCACCACATTCTCCTAAACCTAATCAATCCATCCAAGTGAATAATAAGTTCTCGCTATTGACCTGCGATTCTGTGGAGTCTGCTGACTCCTCTCATAATGAGCCTACAACCACCTCTCGTGTAGTGCATGCCGCACACGGGAAATATAACAACAGTGACGACTCCTCTAAGACGATCCCGGAAAAACATGCTACTAAGGAGTCTCAGAAGCGAACTCGCAGTTCCACTGAGTCCTTAGTGTCAGTGGGCGTCCCTCCAGCTAAAATCTCAAATGCTGAGCAGGAAGGGATGGAATTGAGTAAAGATACACCTACTGATAGGTGTGGGAGTACTGACATGACTCCTGATATCAATGCCCCTGTTACCACCACTGAAGCGGCTAGCGACACAGCTATACATCACGCTGATGGCGAAGGTGTTTCACAACTTATGGACACACAAGTAGTTGATAGCCATGCTAATAAGCAGTTTTCAAGACCCTCGACGGGAGCTATCAGTAAAAATATAGAAGTAGTAAATCATCTGACAGTAACTCGGCATCCTTGGTGGGACATACGGTATCTACTACTGCCGCGGGACCTCGTGTGAGGATCCCAATTACACCACCGGATATACACAAACGCCAATCAACATCTGGAAAAGTAAGGAAAAGTAGTTTACCATTTTCTACAATGCAGAAAAAAGATGCTGGGCTTTCAAATACCGCAGCGTCTACAAGCCGTAAGGCTTCTAATGCATCATCTTCACGTACAACATAATATCTTCAATCCTCCAATGGAATATTCGTGGATTACGTGCAAACTGGGAAGAACTGGTCCTTCTCATCAACGAGTTGGACCCAGTAATTATCTGTTTACAAGAGACAATGGTAGGGCAGGGAAGGTTTCTCTGCCCGCCAGGTTTTATCCCTGTACACACACCACCTCCAGCAGGTGCTGGCTTTAGTGGTGGTTGTGGCCTTTACCATCGTCGGGATGTCCCCTTCTCTGTCATCCCGCTGCAATCACCCTTGCAGGCTGTAGCAGGTCGTATCCATCTGCACAAGACCCACACTGTCTGCTCAATATATCTACCTCCAAATGACGACATACCTCTCCAAGATCTTGAGGATCTTATCCGCCAGCTTCCCCGTCCATTTTTTCTCCTTGGAGACATGAATGGGCGGCATTTTCTGTGGGGAGATTCCACCAGAAATCGTCGCAGTGATTCTCTCGTAACTTTTATAGATGGCAACAACCTAAATATATTAAACACAGGAGAACCTACACATTTCCAATCGCAGACGGGAACATTGACTGCTATTGACCTATCACTCTGCAGTCCACAGGTCGCCCTCGACTTCTCATGGGAGGTGGCCGATTCTCTTCGAGGGAGTGACCATTATCCCATACTACTAAAAGCAGTGTCATCGCCCCCTTCCCGATGTCTCCCAAAATGGTGCCTCTCTCGTGCAGACTGGGAGGGCTTTCAAAAGGCTTGTGTTTTTGAACATCATATAGATGATGTTCAGACAATAGATGAGGCCGTAGATTACTTTGTGTCTCGAATCCATTTTGCAGCCTCGCTGAGCATCCCTCGCATTTCTGGCTCTTTCTCCCGCCGGCCTGTTCCGTGGTGGAATCAGGACTGTACGGCAGCGAGGAGTCATTCCCGCCGTGCTGAGGCGCAATACATATCGCGGCCAACTTCAGTAGACCTAAAAATATCTTTTCACAGGTCAAGAGCTCGATATCGTCGGGTAATGAAGGAGGCTCGTCACTCCTCTTGGAGGGCTTATATAAGTTCGATCTGTGCATCTACCTCGGTGTCCAAGGTTTGGCAAAGAGTGAGAAAAATGAAGGGGAAGTTTATCCCCTCCTCCCCTCCAGTTCTATCGATTAATGGAGACCCTATGGCAGATCCCTTGACTGTAGCAGAGGAATTTGCTTCCCATTTTGTAGCAGTGGCGCAGACAGACCTTGCGTCTCCAAGTGCTAGAGAAAGACTGCGACAGGAACAGAGAGGCATAGATTTTTCATCTAGAGGCGGGGAATCTTACAATGTTCTTTTTACACCTCGTGAGCTTTGTCAAGCCATGAAGGTTTGCGCTGACACTTCCCCGGGCCAAGATGATATACCATATGCGATGCTCTGTCATCTAAGAGATGAGGCTCTAGATTTCTTGTTGAGCATCTATAATAGAATATGAATTGAAGGAACCTTCCCAGGTAGCTGGGGTGTGGCGGTGGTGATCCCGATCCCTAAGCCTGGGAAGGACCACTCACTACCGACGTATTTCCGCCCCATAACCCTAACTTCATGTGTGTGTAAGTTATTCGAAAAAATGGTAAATAGTCGACTTATATGGTTTTTGGAACGGGAAAACTTTTTCTCCCGTTCTCAGTGTGGATTCCATAAGCATTACTCTACTACGGAAGTGCTTATTTCCTTAGAGTCATCCATATGCGGGGCATTTGACTCTCGAAAACACCATGTGACCATATTTTTTGACCTTGAGAAGGCTTACGATACAGCTTGGAGACACGGTATATTGCAGTCTCTGTATGAGATTGGACTAAGAGGTCGTTTGCCTGTGTTCCTCCAGAGTTTCCTAGCCAACCGGGTTCTTTAGAGTTCGAGTTGACAACATACTGTCTTCTGAACACCTGCTTCCAGGTGGCATCCCCCAAGGCAGCGTCTTGAGTGTAGCTCTGTTCGCTGTGGCCATCAATGGTATTGTTGATGTACTGCCAGAGGGGATTGTTAGTACATTATACGTGGATGATTTATCACTCTCTTTTGCTGCTTCCAGGATGTCGGTTGCAGAGAGAAGACTTCAACTTGCTATTGACAAAGTTTGTGAATGGACGACGAATCGTGGCTTCCGGTTTTCTCCAGCGAAGACTGTAGCGGTTCATTTTTGCAGAACCCGTGGAATTCATCCCGACCCAGACCTGTATCTTTACGGGAAGAGAATACCATGTAGGGAAGAGACCCGGTTTTTGGGACTCATTTTTGACAATAGACTGACTTGGGAACCGCACCTTCGTGCTCTCAAGACTGACTGTCTTCGAACCATGGATCTACTGAAAGTCCTCTCACACACCAGCTGGGGAGCTGATCGCGCTACACTCCTATATCTTCATTGCTCACTTATTCTTTCGAAGCTTGAATATGGATGTGAAGTGTACTCCTCTGTCACACCCACTCGACTGCGGATGTTGGATTCGGTACACCATGCTGGAGTTCGTCTGGCAACCGGGGCGTTCAGGTCATCTCCCATCCCAAGTCTATTGGTGGATGCTGGTGTCCTTCCATTAGATCTTCAACGCCAGTCCCTCATGTTAAGATGTTGGTATCGCCTCCAACGCCTCCCTGACTCAATAGCTTGCCGTGCTGTGTCTTGTGATTCAGGATCGCAACTTTACCATGAGCGAAGAGGCTTACCAAAGCCCCTTGGTTTCCGATTAAAAGCTATTATGGAGACGCTATCCTTCCCTGCTTTACGGATCTGCCCGCATAGACCTACGAGAGTCGGTCCATGGCTTCTCCCAGAAGTGTCCTTCTGCAAAAGCCTTCCGTTCTCAAAAGGGTCTTTACCTCCTCAGGCTGAGCGTGCCCAGTTTTTAGACCACCATTGCACACATCAGGGTTTTGTCCCTGTCTTTACTGATGGTTCCAAATCAGACGAAAGAGTTGGATACGGTGTCGTATTCCCATCGTTTAACAAAGGCGTCAGCCTTCCAAGTGTTTCATCTGTTTTTACGACTGAAATAAGTGTTATTTTACATGCTCTCATGGCTATTCTTACTCTTCCGGATGTCTCTTTTACAATTTTTAGTGATTCTTGTAATGCTCTTCAATCACTATGTAATTTTAACTCTCCCCATCCGCTGGTCAATGCCATCCTGGAATGGCTTTATCTGCTCAAGAGGCGAGGCCGGACGGTCAGCTTTTGTTGGGTACCGGCACATGTAGGTGTTGCCGGTAATGAGGAAGCTGATGCCTTGGCAAAAGCTGCAGCTAGAAGACCGGCTCTATCACATTTTGCAGTGCCGGCTACAGACCTACGCTCGGCAATCCATAAATCAGTTCACACAAGTTGGCAGGAACGATGGATTAATATAGGGCAAAATAAACTACGCACCATCCGCCAAAGTATCGAGGACTGGAGCTACTGCGGTCTCTCCCGGAGATGGGAGACTGCCTTGGCACGATTGCGTATTGGTCACACTTTATATACACATGGGTTCCTCATGGAGGGGGGCCACCCTCCTTACTGTGATGATTGTTTGGTCCCCTTAACTGTGCAGCACTTGCTGGTCGAGTGTCCTAGTCTTGGGGACCTACGTGAGCAATTTTTGTCCCGGTGTCGGGGGTCGGACGATGCCTACCGTCTCTCCCTGGCATTGGGAGAGAGGTGTTTCTCTCCGGGACATGAAGTCCATACCTTTATTGAGAGGGCTGGCCTTCTCAACAAGTTATGATGTTTTTAATATTCACTTATTATTGCTTTTAATGTAGTACTATTGTTCTTTTATATATTTTGTTATTTTAAATATTTTGATTTTATCTTATAATTTGATTTTTAATATTACATTTACTGTATCTTATGTAAGGAGGCGTCAATAACCCCGCAGGTGCGGCGCCTTAAAACTATAATATCCATCTATCTAGTCCCTTACAACCCGGCCAGTGTGAATTGGGCAATTATCTTGGGCCAGATAAACATGAAATGAATCTTCCTTCGCAAATAATGTCTTCACAGATGGGAGGAACACACCCTCCAGGACGTCAACATAGTCTGCAGAGGTGAGACGACCATATAATATATCGACCAGCTCCCCTACATCACTCCACGCTATCCACTCCCAGACTCCACCCGCGATACGACCACTCTTACTTTTTGCAACAATATTCCCTTCGTCGTATCTGTAATATAAAAAGTAGAGGATATTAGGGTGCATGTTATAACCCACATGAGAAGCCAGTTTATTTGCGCGTAATTGGGGATGGGGGAGGATAAAAGGGCAAAATGCATTGTTATGTGCCTATTTTGATGCAATAATTCAACCTTTTTTCATATGTAGGAAAACTGATGAAGTGATTTTGTCGGGGACACCAAGTTAAAATCTTCATTATTGCAATCATTATTGCTATAACCATGCATGCACTGAATTTGCTCACCTTATGTTATCGCTGCGCCATACTGATTGTGGTGCTAGACTCTCTGAGGAAAACACCTTTTCCTCACAAAAAATTGACTTTCTGTCAGAATTCCATTGTCATGTCAGCATACTCTCTTGAAAATGCTAATCAAATTTCCTTGCATCTTGCCGTCAAGACAGGTTTGATAGCTGGGGTTCGGGTAAATAAACCAGATCCCCGAAGACGACGCGCAGTTAGTGTGCTGCAGTGTAGCTGCAGCTCAGTCCTAACTGCATGGGCAGTGGCCCTAACTGCATGGGCACTGCGTGTTTGCTGAACTTCCATGGTTGCTGTTATTATTGCCTATATTTATATTCCTATTATTATTGTCTTGCATTTTTGTTGTGACCCTAGGGCGACCTGAACGGTGACGGGTCTCTGTTGTCCCTTCCTCCTCATATCGCTTTATCCACCTTGCCACTGTTCTCTTACTGACACCGAATCCTTGTGCAATGTATTCACTATCTTCTCTTCTTTCATAAAGGGAGATCATACCACCTCTCATCTCTTTGGTGATTCGATGTCTGTTACTAGCTCTCTCCATATTCCTTCCGGTGATCTATGTGGCCTTCAGTGGCTCAGGTGTAATAGTCTAGTAAAAATAGGCCTTATAATGATTAAACCCGGAAAAAAATATTATACTAATGAATTTAGTATCAAAAGAAGCGCAATGTTAAGTAGATTAACATATCCAAAATCCTCTCAAAGTGCGTTTGGGGAAATTGTTTTGCAGCTAGTTAAGTAACTATTATTATTAAGTAAGTTATTATTTTGTCAAAATTGCCGTAACTTACACAAATTTCAGAATAAAAACAGGTTGAAAAATCATTAGAACTCCAAAATTCTTTAGCTTTTTAAGACGAAACTTTACATACATTAGATCTAATTTATTTCAAATAACGTTTGGAAAGTTTTAATACCTAATGATGACGTCATTGATGATGAAAGCGAAAGCTTCTGAATTCCACACTGTTTTGAAACCAAAAAAATTCACAAAGTTTGTCTTTATATTCGAAAACTAAACACAAAAGTGATAGAATAAGTATCATATCATGTTGATAAACCTAAACACCAACAAACAAATTGCACTCTGACTCCAGAATTTCGAAAATGTTCAAATCTTCGGACATTTCATCGCCATCCATGTCGTCTTTTGCGTTGTTGCAATTTTTCCGTAACACTTTCATCAAGAAGCAAACCATATAAAGCACTCTGCACCAAGAAATGTCCCCTAAGTGCTCTGGAAATGGCTTTTCCAGATTCAATGTGTGTCACGGCATTTTCTCCATTGATTGTTTGCAAGCATTCAGTCAATCCGGAACCTTTCATTAGTGTCCCAATCCTACCGAGTCATTAGAGTATGAAAACCTCCTAGTCGGCACAAGATACGGAGTGACTTGTCGGGTGTTATTTCGACTGCCTTGATCCAAAGTGGGTGATCGAATGTAATGCAAGGAGTTCCAATACCATGACGATTGCATAATTCAGTGACAAACAGAAGCGTTGAATACAGACATGTTTCATCAGATGGTTTCAGGTTGATTATAATTATTGGCAAAAGGGTGATTACAGATTTTCCAGGATGCTCACCATCGCTATAAGTTTGCATGAATCCTGACCAGTTAGGTCTTGTCTCTGTAGGGAACACCTGGACAGTTTGCCAAAGAAGATCGATATTGTGCCCAAATTTAACAACTTCGGGTGTTTCTAGTTTACTCACAGACTTCAACACAATCTTGGAGAAAGCAGATTCGTTTGAGGCAAGATATGGAACAATCTTGACACCTTTGTTTTGAGTGATGGCTTTACTTTGTGTGAGTGGATATCTCTTGATAGGGGGAGTTGAGTTTGGATTCCATCCTTATTTGTTGACGCTGCCAGTATTCCCATACCATGAAACGTCCTCTTGCCGTCCAATGTGCAGATGTTGTGGTCCACATTATCTCCCACAAACTGCGTGAAAGTACCACAAGGAATAGAATGAAGGATTGTTGAAGCATCCTCCTCTATTACTGCTAATTGTTTGAATCGCGTTACTTCGCTGAAACTTACACTAAAACCAAGTTGATTTCGATCATCGATCAACCACCGTGACCCGAAGACATGGTCAGCTTCGACAGCAAGACCAAATAACATTGGAGGAATAAAGGATCTTGGTCTTGCAGCATACGTAATGGCTTGACCGATACTTTGCTGCTTGAGTTCATCTTTCACTAGAACCTCCAGTAGCAACTTCAAGCCTGCTGGCACCATTCGTTGTGAAAGAATATCCTTCTGTGAAGGATAAACAGCTGTGCTATACTCATGTTCTCGAATCTCAGCCATTATCAATTTTGCTGCTGTTTTTATGATGCGATGAGCTTCTTCACTACTATCTTCTCTTCTTGACTCATACCATTTGTTGTTGATGATATATTCTGCCATATTTCGAAAACAAACAATATCGGAACGCCCATTGACTTCTGCAAACACCAAAGAGTCCTTATTTTATCCTCTAGTTTTTGTTTCAACCGCTTTTCCCCGTATACTTCTTCCCCATCCGCCAGTTCTCTCAGTGTATCATGCAGCTCTTGTAGACTGTACAGTTCCCCATCTGATTCTCCTTCTAGCCAAATACAAAGAACTTCGAAACATTTTTGCATACTTTCGTCTTTTGGTCGGCTTCTTCTGCTTGGTGGAGCATCTGGAGATGGCCAGTTTGAAACAAAGCGAGAAAAACATTCTTTGTGGTATATTGCATCGTAAGCGACTAAATCATTACTTGTTGTAATCCTTGTGTAGATTCATGGCTCCGGTTGTCATTTCTTTGGTCACACTTATGAAGAATTCTTTGTCGAAATCCAATAAGTGTCACTTGATAAGCATGGCCTCGATCAGAATGCTTCTCGTCCTTTTTAGCTGCCTGTCCACATAAAAAACAATGATCTTTCCAAGAAAATGGCTCCATGTTTGATCTGAGTCTCTTGTTAGGAGCATTTGAGGATGACGCTTCGTCAGCGCGGAAGGTGACTTTTCGTTTCATGTCAGTAAAATTGCGGCGACAATCTTTATGAACCAACACCTCTACATTTTGTTCTATGCACTTAGAAATATAAGACTCCAGGTCCGGGCGTTCACGAAGTTTGCAGTAATGTAGCACAGTATTCAGTCCTTTTGATCCCACCACAACTTTTTCTGATGAAAGGAAGCTTTTGAGGCATATCACACACTTTACAGGATCGAAGTCTTCCTCAGCCATGACTGAAAAGTACAAAAATCATGATATGAATGAAATTGACTTTCAGCTACAAAAAACATCTGCAAGTAAAATAGTCATAACGTATTTTGGCAGGTAAAAACGTACACTGCAATCAAAATTTTCTTAAGTGTAAAGCTGTAAGTTTACTTGTGCAGAGCAAGAAATTCCAGCAATCATTGTATATAGATTTCAGAGGAAAAGCTAGTGACGTCATCAGTGACGTCATCAACGATAAATTTATAGTTTATAATATTAATTTTCATCAATTTTTTGTGATGGATGCAAAGTTATATCAAATAAAAACGAAAGGAAATACAGAATTCTTGTTATTTTTCTGTTAGTAATAATCTTAAAATTGTACAAAAGTTGACAAAATTTAGCAAAATACCCCGTTACTTAACTAGCTGTAAACAAATTTCCCCAAACGCACTTTGAGAGGATTTTGGATATGTTAATCTACATAAAATTGCGCTTTTTTTTATACCAAATTCATTAGTATAATATTTTTTTCCGGGTGCAACCCTAATTTTACTAGACTATAAAGATGAAATGTCCTGGCGATTATTGCTGGGCCGAATATACTTCGCATTCCACATCAAATATGAAACCTCTACGCAGTAAATCTTTTGAACCTTTGAAATCCCCTTGGTTTGTTTTAGCCATTATCTCATCAGCGGCAGATATGAAGCTTTTAACCCTAATATGAACAGTAGCTTAAGGGATTCAGGCTTGCCAACCACGAGCATGTAACTGCGTTAGGGTTTTCATAATGTTTCAAGAGTTTCAATTCATATTCAGACAAAACCTCGACACGACTTTTGTCTTTGACTGTACATCAATTTTTTTTTTTTTTTTACATCACAAAGGATGTTTATTACAAATATTACATAAATGCTATCATATGGTGTAGTCAGCCGGGATGGTAATTATGTTGCCAACGCTGTGGGCATAAATGCATGTGTTCATAATCCCTTTGTGTCATAGGATGCAGCTAAAAGGGACAGAGTGGACACTTGGGATCCTTCCCCTAAAGTTTCCATGAATATGAGTCACCCCAATTGTTTGGAAAAAGATGCCAAGTTGTATGAGAGAAAAAATCTAGTTATAAACATTACAAATGGTGAAATGTGATCTACTGTAACTGACTGTGAAGACTGAAACTACATAGCCTTATACATTTATTGGTATACAGAATCATCCTCATTCGTCTAACATCTTCACATTTAAGTCAATATTGCTGCTCCCAACATTGCCCACAGTCATGGTGGGGCCAGGTGTCCGGTGCCCTATTTTCTTGTTTGTACTGCACTTTACATCTAGGGTCAAGATAAGTGTGTGTCAATGTGATTTTAATTTGATTATGGACCTGTGATTGTGAAGACTTCACAATGTGCCACTGCTTTATGCCTGTTAGAGTAACAATTCTCAAGATGACTTAAGTTAAAAGTATAATTGGTGTTTAAGAAATAGTATTCAAATTTTAGCCATTTTCCATCACTATGTAATTCTTTTATGAGAATATTATCAGCATGAGAGTATTTAAAGTTAGAATCATTTTGTTTGTGTTGAGAAATTTGCATCACCATATAACTAAGACGTGGCACCATAGCCCATCTGCAAACAATATATAATTCAAAATTGTCCTGCACATAGGCCTACCTGGTGCTCTCATAAAAGTGTTTGAGGCAGTGTTGGTGATGGCATACATTGCCTGGACAAGCCAGTTGGGACAGTAGTAAACGCTGCTCATGTAGTCAGCACCAATGTTACTGCCAATATCATTTCCTGCACATCCACTGTCACATGTTAGTTGTTCTTCAAGGGCCAGCAGTTTGCCTTCAGCATCTATGCCAACCTGATAAGAAAACTTGAGCATAATTATTTACCAAAATTCAGGCTCACCACGCTAACCCTCATAGCTACCACCTTAGTTAACATAGGAGTTCCCTTTTAATTTTATGAAATGATGATACTAGGATTTCTGTGCACACACTTATAAAAGGAGTCTCTTTTCATGCTAAGCTTCAGTGATCTACAAATTGCACAGCTTACTTGACCAGTTCAAGTCTGATGTTTAAATCCTGTTCTTTTTGCTAGAAATACTAAAGTTTCAAACATGATTTGGATCCCAAACACAATTACATCCCAAGATCGTAGTCTATCTATCTATATCTGACACCTGTTCCTCGGAACTCCCCCAAGGGAATGACGGTGACAGAAATCCCCATTTACCCCCTGTCCTTGCCTGCTAAACACTGTCATTCTTCTCTTGCCTCTTTCTTTAATATAGTATCAGGATGGTCCAAAGTCAGGCCCACGGGCCACAAGCCTGCAGGTTGATTTTTTATGGTCCGTGAACACTCAAATAAATGTTCTTATATTGATTTATCCAAAGACTACTCTATACTGGACTTGCTACTCGTGCCCCGCGCCAACCCGCCCATGACCAGTAGAGGCCAGTTTTGCGATTCCTGCCATTTTTTAACATCCCCCCTATTTCTCTTCCTAAGGTTTATCAGTATATATGATATACCGTTATCTTCGTAACTGTTTGTTCTATAATATTATCAAATAAAAAACAGTTAAATACACTAAAGAAAGGCCATTATGAGAGAGTGAAGAAATATGCATGACCTCAATATATACTTAAACTCTTCGCCATTTAATATTTTGCGAGAAAACATTTTAGATGCTAGCGATAGAAAGAAGCGGATTTTCATTAGCTTTCCATTGATATATTTTGTTTTCTGATAAATGAATTACCACCATGCCTAAATTAGCGTTAACTAAAAAAATAACATCATCCATCGTATCGGCAAGTAAAAAAGTGTTCCATGAATACAGTAGACTATGGCATATCAGTATAAATGATAGGCTACACTGTTATCTTCGTGAATGTTTGTTCTATAATATTATCAAATAAAAAACTGTAAAATACACTAAAGAAATTCCATTATGAGACTGAAGAAATAGGCATGAACTTATATTCACTTAAACTCATCGCAATTTGATATTTTGCGTGAAGACTTTTTACATGCACCATATCAATAGAAGCAGAATTTAATTAGCTTTCCATTGCTATATTTCATTTTTTGATAAATGAATTAGAACCATGCATAAATTAGCGTTAACTAAATAAATAACATCATCCATCGGGTAATTATCCCGATAGATGATGTTATTTTTTTAGTTAACGCTAATTTATGCATGGTTATGATTCATTAATCAGAAAACGAAATATAGCAATGGAAAGCTAATGAAAATCCGCTTCTTTCTATCGCTAGCATCTAAAATGTTTTCTCGCAAAATATTAAATGGCGATGAGTTCAAGTGAATGAGTTCATGCATATTTCTTAACTCTCTCATAATGGCATTTCTTTATTGCATTTTACTGTGTTTTATTTGATAATATTATAGAACAAACATTTAAGAAGATAACGGTATACCATATATACTGATAAACCATAGGAAGGGAAAAGGGAGTGATGTTCGAAAATGGCAGGAATCGCAAAACTGGCCTCCACTGGAAATAGCCCATAATGAGTAGCAAGTCCAGTATAGAGTAGTCTTTGATTTATCCTATAAAAAACATTAAAGTATTTACAACTCTGAGGTTATGAATGTAAAATAATACAAGTTTACTAGAATCATTTGCTTCAGATAAGTGAGAATCCCTTCAATGACCGTAATTAGTACTGAGTACAGACATGTCTTGCATGAGTCATGTCCAAAGATCACGTGGATGATCCTTGGTGGTTGTACCCAGTTAGTCACGTCCCACATAAGATCATAAGAATAAGGAAGCTACAAGAGGCCGTGAGACCTACACATGGTAGTTCATGTTACTTAATACTATCTACATCCACCTTTCATCTCTATCCATGAAACTGTCTAGCCTCCTTTTAAAGCTCCCTATTAACTCCGCACTGACCACCTGACGACGGAGTCCATTCCAATCATTTACCACCCTATTTGTGAACCAGTTTTTCCCTATTTCCTTTTGACATCTACGCTTTTCCAGCTTGAATCCGTTACTTCCTGTTCTACCCTGATTACTAGCCGTAAGAACCTTTCCTACCTCGCCTTTATTGTATCCTTTACCCACTTAAAAACTTGTATCAGATCGCCCCTTACTCTACGCCTCTCGAGTGAGTGTAAATTTAATAGCTTTAATCTCTTCTTATAACTAAAGTTACGCATCCCATGTATCATTTTGGTCATCCTTCTCTGCACTGATTCTAACAAGGCTATATCCGTCCTGTATTACGGAGACCAAAACTGAACCGCATAGTCTTTATCTCAATAAATTGATGAGACATGACATACCTTAGGTGAATCCATTCCAATTGTTGTATCCCTTGCATTTTCAATCTTTACAATCCAATTATTGTATCCCTTTCATTACTTAAAAACTTCTATCAGATCGCCCCATACGCCTCTCGAGTGAGTGTAAATTTAATAGCTTCAATCTCTTCTCATAACTAAAGTTACGCATCCCCTGTAACATTTTGGTCATCCTTCTCTGCCCTGATTCTGACAAGGCTATATCCATCCTGTAATAAGGAGACCAAAACTGTACCGCATAGTCTAGGTGAGGTCTGACTAGAGCCAAATAAAGTTTTAGAATAACCTCAGCACTTCTACTTTCAACACTCCTGCTAATGAATCCTAACACCTTATTAGCTCTATTTCTAGCCCACGTCCACCTCTGGGACATAGCTGCCTCACATCGCGTCTAACACCCTATACAATGACCCTCGACCTATAAGTAAATCAAATCTTAATCAAATCAGATTTGATTTTTATATGTATATGTTGCCCTTGAACTAAGTATTTGTTGCTGAAATAGCTCACAGTGTTAAAGTTGAACCATTCTGACCTATATAACGACTGATCAACATAACCCATGTATGTATGTACCTTTAAATAAACTTTGTTACAATAGACACGATTGTTAATGCTACCTAACAATAGGTTCCCACCTTGTATTTGGAGAGGTATGGCTCCCGGCCACCTAGGAGTGTCATGTGAGTCTTGAGGTCCAAGGCAACCTTTACTGGCTGGTGGGTCTTCCAGGCCGCCACAGCTGCTGCGGAAGACACCATGTGACTCCGATTGATCTTCCCTCCGAAGGAACCCCCAATGCGCCGCACACTTACATTCACGCTGCAAGAACGAAGATATGTTGGTGTTGAGGTTAATGTGTACTGCTAGTCATGTCCTGAGAGATAAATTAAGTAAATATGACTAGCAACAAAAGATTGTGTCATTAGTGTTGCTCTCACCTGCTGGCATCTACACCCAGCACCTGAGCCACTGCTGCCTGCGACTCAGCCGGCCAGATGGTGGTGTCCAGCACATCATAGCCGTCCTCAATGGGTGTCACCCGTGCTGCTGCGGGCTCAAGTGCCATGTGGTGCTGGCCACCCAGGTCAAATTCTCCACTGATGATGTGGGTAGATGCTGCAAAACCCTCTAGAGGAGATAAGAGTTAAGTTAGTCTGATTGCAGATTTCAGAGATACATTTGTTAGTTATCATATGATATAAGTGAAACTGTTAAATTTGTTTTCAATACCTACAAACTGACGATCAAAATCATGCAAACTAAAAAAAAAGAAGTTTCCAAGCGTAGCATTTATACTTTTTCAATAAACCTAATCACAGTTGAGATTCTACAGTAGCATCTCTTTTCATATAACTCTATTTCGTCATTTGAATACTTACTCTGAAAAGTTTAATTCACTGTAACAAAGAGATGTGCTGCCATACAGTAATTCATTTTTGCACAAAAATACTCCTAGGATCAAGCAAACCAGAAAAATGAATTAATTTATATTTTAGCATTTGTAAATCTGAATATTAAATAACATAGTTAATAAAGGCTTATCATATGACTGTGTATCCCGTCCACTCACCCTCTACGTCTCCCTGAGTTAAGGGTTGCTGTTGGGCTGGGTAGGTCCAGCCCTCAGCCTGTGCCTGCTGAATGGTGAGCACAGGGCTCTGTACATTCTCATACTCCACCACCACCAGAGAGGCAGCAGCTCTGGCAGCACTGTGGCTCGTGGCCACCACCAGGCCCAGCGCCTGGCCAGCATATTTCACCTCTAGTGAGGCAAACACCTGAGGAGACAACCAGGGCCGTTTCTTACCTATGCGAACTACGCGGTTGCATAGGGCCCCCAAGCTGCCATTATTTTTTTATTTTTATAATCTAGTCTCTTTCCCTTTTAAAATATGCCAGATTGATGCATTTAAATATTAAAGGCGTGCCCTCGGACCAGCTTAGAGGGCTTGGAATCCCCCCACCATAGTTTTACGAAATAGGGCCCCCAAATAACACTTCGCATAGGGCCCCCAAAAGGCTAGAAAGTGCACTGGGGACAACTCATATCAAAACTGGACACATAGTGATCCAAGGTACAATAATAATTACAGTGCTTTACTACTACTATTTTTTTCTTCAATTATTCACTGACATACAAAATCATAGTATGTATTGTTCATCAATCATCATGACAAACAGTTAATGCACACACTTGACACCTCACTTCAAGTCTCACTGTCCACGAATATCAAAGTTTTTCCCTGCTTCTTAAATATGGTTCAATTGCCCATTATGCCTCATGAGTTTTTCATTCATTAAATGGATAATTAATTTGTACAATTTATTATTATGTTCTTATCAAATTAAATTTTCTATGAAAATGAACAAAACCCAAAAATATACACACCTCCTCAGGGAAAACACCAGCATCTGCAATGAAGCTGTTGACGCCAGGAATGTCAGCGGCTGTCACCACCGCCACCACCCCTTCTGCTGCCTGCAATGCACCACAGGCTCCTGCGTTACACCCTTTCACTATATTGAGTGCCTGCCTTTAATCAGGTCCACTGCATATCTTTGATGCTCAAGGCTGTATGTATTCACTGACATACAAAATCATAGTATGTATTGCATATATATATATATATATTATATATATATATATATATATATATATATTATATATATGTTTTATATATATGTATATATATATATATATATATATATATGTATATATATATGTATATATTATTATATATATATATATAATATATATATATATATATTATGATATATATATATATATATAGTAATATATATATGTATATATAATATATATGTATATATATACATATATGTATTATATACATATATATGTATATATATACATATATATGTATATGTATATAATACATATATATGTATATATATACATATATATGTATATGTATATATACATATATATGTATATATATACATATATATGTATATATATACATATATATGTATATATATACATATATAGTATATATATACATAATATGTATATATATACATATATGTATATATACATATATATGTATATATATATATATAATATATATTATGTATATATATGTATATGTATATAATAGTATATATATTATATATAATATAATATATCTATACATATAATATGATACATATATATATATATACTAGCAGAAAGGGTGCCCTCCGGGCACCTTTCTCCTAGCTCCTGCGGAGGGCTGTGGGCCTGCAGCCCACTGTGGGCTTGCGGCCCAATGGGGGGCCTGCGGCCATGTTGTGTTATGTTGATAAAAAGAAGAAAAACTCTTCCATCCCCCCCAAGTCGATCACGGCCAACAAATTTGGACTACAAAGTCAAGTCTCTATCTCGCACGGTTTAACCGCTACAGCTGTTTTTAGGTTGTTTTTCCTTGCCACGCCCACCGGGGTCGGACACGCCCCTCAAAACATCTTCCATCCCCCCAAGTCGATCACGGCCAACAATTTTGGACTACAGTGTCAAGTCTGATAAATAAAATAATTTGGTTTACTAAAATTAATAATAGTATCCCCATAAAATGTTCATTCTCTCCAGTATGAATTTTAGAGAAAATGTTCAGCAGAGACTATAGCAGCCACAGCCGTTTTAAGTTGTTTTTGCTGGCCACGCCCACCAGGGTCGGCCACGCCCATCGAAACATAGCCTATGTTCTCCACTGGGTCATGAGGATTCCAAATATGTGCGGCATGTGGGGTTTTGGCCATCTGTAGCCGAGTCTATAACGAACCTACAGACAGACAAATTTTGAGATTTATTTATATAGATATATATATACATACATATATACATATATGTATATATGTATATAATACATACATATATATGTATATATACATACATATATGTGTATATACACATACACATATACATATATATGTATATATTTGTCTGTATGCCTCCGGGCGAGAATAAAATTATTATTATTATTATTATATATATACATATATATATATATATATATATATATATATATATATATATATATATATATAATATATATATATATATACATATACATATATATATATATACAATATATATATAATTATATACATATATATATATATACAATATATATATAATTATATACATATATATATATACAATATATCATAGACCACTGTATACCTGGACAGTTCACGCGACAATGTTTTGAATTGCGGGGCTGCATAGGGGCCCGCGGGGCGCCCGACAAAGAGATATAGTGGTCTATGGACTATCATATAGACTGGTTTATCAGTATATATGGTATACTGTAATCTTCGTAAATGTTTGTTCTATAATATTATCAAATAAAAAACAGTAAAACACGCTAAAGAAATGCCATTACGAGACTATGAAGAAATATGCATGAACTTAATATTCACTTAACTCTTCGCCATTTAAAACTTCGCGAGTCAACT